>VXBX01007956.1:758-113614 GCA_013400415.1 Scytalopus superciliaris | reverse complement strand
CCGGAGCCGCTCCAGAGCCGCTCCGCAGCCTCCCCGCGCACCGAGCCCATCCAGGGGCAAGCAGCCGCTCGGCCGGCAGGGAGGCAGGGCAGGCACGGCGCGGCTCCCGCAGTGCCCGGCGCTCTCACATGGCCGAGCCGGNAGACAAAGAGGGAAGCCGCCTGTTCCCAGCCGCTCTCAGAGCCGTAACCTGCCGGCTCCGGCCGCGGGGAGCCCTGCCCGCAGCGCCGGCACGGAGAGCGCAGCTGCCTCCGGAATCACAGGGAGGGATGACAAGAAAGCACAAGAAAGGAAATCCTCGCGCTTGCTTACTTTTTGCACTTCACTTCGAGATTAATGGCATCCCTAATGCACCAACACCAGAGACCGACGATCTTCCATCACTGTCTCCTCCCTTTTCCATCTTACACAGATGCGGCGACGCTCACAGCTCAAAGTACAACTGGCCCCATTTTTTAAAACCATTCACCTGCCCACAAACCTGTCCCACGTTCGTTAAGAGAGTGTCTGGATAAATTACTGAGTACAAAAATGAACACCAGATGTCCTATACTTTGCCCCCACCACATTCTGCAACAAAAACTGGGACTTCACAGCACGGTTCAACACCGTTTTCACATCCACCTAGTTCTAGCACATTGGAAGTACCTGTTTTTTAACGTTCAGTTTTTGAACAGGCAGCCAGGCTCCAAACCTCCAGAGATGGAGGCTGGTAGGTGTAAACCAATCTTAACTAAACCTGAAGCACTTGTCCCACTGAAGCCACACCGGACATGCTTACCCAGCACTGGGACTAAGCCTTGCCCTTCCATGTCAGCAGCTGGCTGGGTCTGGGAGGCAGCAAAGTCTTACCCCAGAGCTAAAAAACCAGCACTGCTCGCAGGCACCAGCCAAGGGGCAATGGTTGCTTTTCCTCTTCCATACTGGATTCCTGCAGCAAACCAAAGCAGTAAGTAAATCCAACACTGTAACAGCTGGTGGCTGAACAATGGTAATGAGGGACTGAAAGATACTGGCATCAAAGTAGAGACTATCCCTGGAAAACAGGCATAGCCAGAGACCAGCTATAAAGCACATAGGAAGGTACATTACACTTTAATCTTCTTTAATTATCAGAATAGGCACCTTAGCACAAAAGGGTCTTTTCATCCCAGCTTCAGGTTCCCTGAAAATTTTAAAACATAGTTCCAATGTTACTGTCACTAACAGTTAACTAGTATCAATTCTGCCAGATCTACAGGAAAAGGTGGCATCTCCTATACAGACATTTAAGACCAGAAGAAATGTTTCAGACTTATTTAATCATAATTTCAGCCTTGCTGCTACTGCCCATGTCAGCATTCCAGATGAATACTACAGTTAAGTCTTTGTATTGTAGGGGCAATACTATGTCACCCAACTCATCCTAATTTACTTAAAAATAAATGGCATAAAGTTTGACAAGGGCAATGGTAGATATTCCACAAGGTTTAGCTGAAGTGAAGTTATTTGCTTCACTGGAGGAAAAAGACGTACTCTATCTACAGGGGAATAATTTAGAGGCAACCAGTAGCGGCCATTAATAAAATACATCAAGGCCAAAGCAAAAGGAATGCAGTTTGTATGAGTCTCCTGTACTTTTGTACAGCACTCTCCCACCCCTTCTCCTTGTCCAACTTTTCTTCAGTTAACAAACTAAAATAGCTCCACTTTTGTTGAGGCCGTGCTGGCACAGAGCAGCACCATTCAATTTAGGCATGCACGTGGCTCTGTGCCAGACCTTTATACAGTGTCAGAGAAAGAACCGGTGTAAAGCCTATATCCATAGGGCACTAAAGGAGCTACTCTTGCATGCAAAGCGACGAAACTGAAAACCTTCCTGCATGGATTTGCCAATTCTTACTCACATAAGAAGTCTCTCATGTTGTAAACCCACAGGTATTTGTGTAAGACGTGCAAGATTAGCACTGCTGAATTTTGAAGTCCCGCCTTCTGAAGTCAGGTTATTATTGAAAAACATTATTTTCCTTTCGAAAGTATAATAGATGGCTTGTAGGCCTTCTGGCTATAAAGTTAATTTTGAGAATGTTTTGACTCAAAGGATTTTTTTCTGATTTTTTTTTTTTTTTTAAAGAGGGTAAATTACATCTCAAATCCCCTCCTTAACCTCTTGCAATATTTTACCAGCTCATGTAATTCTGAATGCTGGTATTTGGCAATGCTGAAGTCAAAGAACTAATTACCTAAATAAGAGTTATGGATTAGATCCCTAAGGTTATACTGAACTTCCAAATTCTGGCACCAAACACTCTATCCATTAGTATTAGACTGCTGACTACATCACAACCTCCCCCTCTTTTTTTTTAATGAACCTTAAATTCTTAATCTGTCACATTTTTTCCAACTGCAAAAGTAGTGAAAACCTTCTTTCTTCTCTCCGAGAAATTAAAAATTTATAAATAGGAAGGGATTCAATTCTTCGGAAGATGGAGTGGTGTAGTATCTGGGCCAAGCTCTCTTTTCTTATTTTTTCCCATTATCCTTAAAAAATTCCCCATCGCTAGTGCTGCTCTATAGATTGATCTGCTCTCAGAGGTAGTAAAAAGGAAATGGTTTACAGCTCTGCCTGGGATCATAACATATGGCTTCAGTGATATGTAACTTCCATAAACCCAACAGAGCAAGAAGGCACAAGATTAATCAAGAATCCCAGCTAACCATACAGGCAAAAGCATCACCATCACCCATGGCAATACTCCGAATTAGGGAGCCTGTATTCATAGAGGGGCTTCCAGACTGAGGGTGTTTTATTGTCCTTCTGTGAATTTCATGCAGCAAACGAAACAAGGTAAGTGGGAGAACTAAAACACAGCACACAGTTGCCAGTACGTCCTACCGTGGTGATTTTAATCCAGACAAACATAAGCAGAACATTCTATCTCCCAGGTAAGTTCTGAAATCTTTTCCTGTTAGCGCTTTCATTGTTTTTAAATGGATTTGAAAAGTTACAGTAGCCCTTTCAAAGCAGCTGCACTCCTCCAAAGGGGTTCATGCCTAGTAGGACACATCCACCCGGATATTCCTAACGCTGCAAGGGTAGAAATGGAGACAAAGCCACATCACCTCAACCAGGGAGCTGTTGTATATAAATGGGGGATGATTTTAGGTGTCATCCTTATTTGAGAATCCAGTATTAAAGCAGAGGTCTGAAGGATCACAGGACTGAAGAACAACACAGCAAGGAGGAAGCAGACACTTGCTGCAGGTTAACACCATTAGGCATTTCACTAAGTTCGGGGCATTTTAATTTGTATACAAACACAGCCTTCCATCTTGCTACATCTAATATCAGTCAACTCCATTTCATCCAAGTTGTCATATGACAGGATGAGAACAAGGACAGGCTGGTGACAGCATTGCTTACATTAGGAATAAAGGACAGAGGAAGCTACATGTCACTGCATATAGGTCGCAGTTGAATGAATGACCTATGTTTCTTCCCAGCAGCTTTGTTTAGATCAGAATCAACAGCTTTTTAAAGGGATAAAAGTAAAAAAAATCTCCTCCAGTTTATGAAGAAAAAAATTAAATTAGCATGACATTTATAACACAATGACAACGGCAAGGAAAACAGATCAAGTTTAAGATTAGTACTGTGACCGTAATTTCATGCTGTAGTTATTGGAAAGGAAAACAAAGACTCAGATGCAGGAAAGGCAGACGCAGTATTAACCATTTTTTATGTCTTCGATTTTGGTTTGGTTTGGGGATTTTCTGGCTGATCTGTGCTGTATTTCAAGCTGCACATTACAAACATTTGCTCAGAAGTACCAGCTTAACACGTCACTCTCTCATCCAGAAGGCAAAAATGTGGTTTGCCATGATGGACTGGACTGATAACTGCCTGCACAATCTACCCATTTTCATGGTAATTACTGTCCTCCTCAAACCAAAACCTGAAGCTGTTTTGCAGTTCCTTCTGAAGAAACAATTAAGATCTCTGTGTAGGAAATTTATTCCAGAGCAAGTTTCTTATATTCTAAATAGTTACGTATGAAAATAAGACTGCCAAAAGGAAGAGGAGCTAATCAAGATGGGTTAGAAACACAGAGACTAGTTTTTTACAGTATTTTAGAAATGTCACTCCACCAGCATTTTAGACTAAATGCCTAAAATGAATTCTGACAGTATTGTACAGCACTTCCCAGTCACCTCAACTATGGTTAAAAAATATTCTCCTCACCTAGTAATTTGGTAGCTTAAAAAAGGAAACAGTTGTTAGGGTTTTTGTTTGGTTGGTTTGTGGAGTTTTGTTGGTTTGTTTGTTTGGGGTTTTTTATACTTACAGAGATTAAACCATGACATTTATTTAAATCAAAGGCTTTAATTATAGTTGGCACACAGCCTCAGGCTGCCCATGGCCATCTTTGGCCATTCTGTTCTCAGTCACACTGATGACTTCAGTGAATTACTCCACATTTGAGACAAAGCAAGAGAGAACATAATTTGAACCATTAACAAGATGGTCTAAACTAGCAAAAGACTCAGAAATTTATGAAAGGCATCAGAACCCAACACTTGTTTTGGGCTCTTTCAGCACTAGTTCACAAGAGCTTACAGATACTGCAGACACCTGAAATGGAACAGTAAGGAATTTTTGATTTTCAAAAGCCAGGTTGAACCCCTCAGGTATGAAACCCAAAGGGCTCAGGGGAAGAGGAAATTGCCTTTTTGGCTGCTTGGTGGTTTTAAAGTTTCTGCAAAGTGTTCCTGCAGCCACACGTGGCTCTGCAAAGGTAGAGGCTTAGGAAGATGGACCAGCTCCTGTGCAATGCCTTGTAGGGATAAAGCTCTGCCTCGCTGCACGGGTACGGATCAAGGCCTGTATTAGGAACAAAATCTTTTCATAAAATTGGGAGATACAGCGCAAAAAGATTTTGTGATGGTTTAAAACCTTTCTTCCTGAACATCACAGCTAAAATAATGCAGTTGTGTGCTTGGGAACTAAAATATAGGAGAACTAAAAATCTTAAACAGCCAGGACAATTAATCATGTTCTGCTGCCTGAGCTGAGAAACAAACAAGCAGCAGGACATGAAAAACAAATCCCAACTTTAATGTAAGATGGTTCATGTTAATTATCAAGAAGCAAATGTGATAAGTGTGACTAGAAAGTTAGTTTGAAAAAAAATCCTGTTAAACCTGATACTACTCCTTAGTGTTTATATTTTTATGTTACTGTTTTAGGCAATTTTTAATAATTACTTGCTGTTATACTTACTGCTGTTGTAACACTCAGAGACGTGATGCAAAGAACAACCTAGATAATGAGGAACACACAGCAAGCAGAATTTCATTTTAATGTGTTTCTCTTGTATGTTCTTCTAGAAGAAAACATAGCTCTACTAACAAAGCGATGTAAAATCATGGGAAATTATCACAAAACAGTGAATTTATCAATCAATTTAAATATTTTTAATTTAAACCTGGCACAGCTCTAGGCCAGAAAGGTTAACAGTTGTGAAAAACCATTCTTTCACAAGTCCTGGCAAACAAAACAAGAAAATCCCGGCCTTTCAGTTGCTTCCAAAACCACATTCAATAAAAATTCACACAAAACAAAACGAGTTGAAACTTTCAAGACAAATAAAACGGCAAAGCTGTTTGCGATGCTGTGGGGAAATGTGGCCATTGCTGTGCATCACTATAATCACTGGTGTAAGGCAGTTGCTGTCCTGCCGACAAACATTAGATGGCACTTTGGAATTCAGCAGTTCCCATATAAAGTTGCAGAGCACATACTGAAGAGATGAAGTGTGAGACGTGGATGTGAGGCACTGCTGGTGACAGAGAAAACAGTGACATTTCTGCAAAGGAAAGCTTGCCTCTCGGAGCTAGAAGTGGATTTTCAACCTGCACAGGTAAAACTATAAAATAGTGTGAAATTAAATTTAGGAAAAAGGATTAATTGTGACGGAAAGAAGAAAATAATTCTTTCCTTACCAGAGGGTCAGTTTTTCAGTTGCTGAGTTCCCTTTTTTAAATTTTTTATTGAATTCTTTGGAATCTAATTTTTAAACTGAACTCACTGACAAAGTTTTATGCAAACACTTCTCAGAATACACATCAGATTTTGAGTGGATTCTGCTGCATGCCAGCAGTTCTGAGCCCCAAATAACTCTAATAAGTGGGGTTTAGGTGGTTTGCTTATCAAGTAAATCCCTTCTGGAAAGCAGTGCACAGCTTCTGATGCAGCTGGTCAAATCTTCTTAGTTGTAGCTGAAATTGATGCTAATATTCCCATTCATTTGTATCCATGTTTTTACCATCTAAGGTCTTAAATGAAGACTGAATAATAATCATAGGGAGGAGACTATTCAAGAAACAGAAGGACAAGCAAATGTAATTTCTCGCAGGACTACTACTTGAGCCCGTGTTCAGAGCCTCCCATATGACATATACCATCATGCCTGTGGCACAAACTCTTTGCTAGCCTAGTGCTATGGAATTCCTCCTGCAACACAGGAGGCAGGTTCTAGGATTTCTTTGGGAATTTGGGTCATCCCAGCAGAAAGGCAAACAGCAGGAGTTCCCTGAGCTCACAGTGGTGCAAAATGCCATACTGTCACTTTGCAAAGTCCCTACCTGACACCTGCAGTAATTCCAAGAGAGCTCCTCCTCTGGCTCAGGTCTGAAGCCAACTGCAGCACTTTGGCCCTGACAAACACTAGTGCTTCACTTCCAGTTTCCACTGGTGCTGTCACCAGAAAGTCCTGGCTCCTGCTGTAAACCAGGAGCTGATGCCTTCACAGAGATGGGAACATTTCCATTAAAAGGACAGCAAAAGCTCCAACCTCCAAGCTAAATGCAATTACTATCATCTCCAACACAGCAGAAGCCAGGGACTGGCTCACACCTCATGCAGGGGGAACACATCTCCCTGCAAAGTAGCTGAGTAATGGCTCCTGGGCCAGCTCCTAACTGCTGGCATTCCAAAGTACTGCAAGTGCATCTCAGCTCACACTGAATTCTGATCTAATAACTCATTCTCCCATGGGAATCATATTCCCAAATCTTCCCCCTTCCTCCCCCTTGGAACCTTTGAATAGCTGCACATATGCAGAAGCTGAAACCTGACCCAGGTCACTCCTAGAAACTCAGTAAGACCACTCACACGTCCTGAATTTGCAGGATCAGGCTGAGGGCAGAGCACGGGTAACTCCCAGGGACCTGCAGGAACACAGGAGCCAAATTACAGAGCGAGGGGAGCTGAGCAGGGGCAGCAGCAGCTCGAGAGCAGGGGAGAGGTTACTCTGACACCAAATCACACTGTACCCCCCAAGCAGAATGTGCATTTCTGTGGTTTCAACTGGCTTTATGAAGGAATTAGGACTATCCTTACAAATTCTTCCCACATTTTACTATCTGCTCAGTACCAGCAGACACAGGGCACCCATGGGTTAACTACCACTGAGTTCTTCTCTGGGTATTTGGCATTGCAGCAGGAAATAGTACAGTAACACCAGGGAGCTGTCACGAACCAACAGCACTGCTGTCTGTACCTGACCTTACCTGAAAGGCAAAAAAAGGCAATTTTCCATGCTGTCAGTCCCTTAATATGAGCACAAATATGTTACATAACACAGGAAGCCAAAAGGCACTACGAACTACAACTAATTGCACAAAACTTTACACACAAAGAGGGAACTGCATTCTGTATGAGATGGAGAGCAGAGAAAAGGTGAGGTGGAGATTCAGTGCAGCTCAGAACCCCTTTGTGCTTCTTCTCTGTATATGGTCAGCCATATATGCAATATTAATGCATCCGTTATATACAATATTAATGCAACCATGTTATTACTAACAAAGCACTGGAAACAGCCTCTATATTCTAACAGTCTGTACGATGTTGGTGTGGAGCAGAGAACCTTAAATAAAAGTAATGCAATACAGAGAGAAGTGTTATTGTTGCCCACACTGTAACTCTGAAAGGTTAACTGGATGGTATTTTCTTAGAAAAGCAATTTGAGCTTCCCTGGTATTTTTTTTTTAATTCTCACCATGTGTTCTGATGTGCTTTAGAGTTCACCTTTTACTTGAAACTGACCCTCAATTCACTAAATGTCATTTTTGGCAGAAGTCACAGGTACATCAGATTAACATAAAGACTGAAGAATACTGGTGCTTAATTATGGCTACAAAACACCTGCCTAAAAATCAAAACAAAACAAAATTGTAGCTATTAAAACATTCTGTAGCTTTTTTTCCCCACAATCTGATTTGCCTTGATTTTGTCAGGGTGAAGACTTCTCAGATCAACCCATGCTACTCCTTACAGGTATGTAAGAGTCAATCTGTCTGATAAGTAAAACCCTGGACCAGCATGCAAGGGACTGATTCCTGTTACTTTTACCAGAAATACCAGATTTGGCACCTCCCACAGCTTTCCCACCTGTAAGAAGGGGGATAATACTTATCTTTTTTTGACAGGAACCCCTCTCAAATTCCTACAGGGCACTGCAAAACTACTGAGGTCAAAGTATTGTTACAATGCACTTGTTGGCAAAGTAAGTTTTTTGAATGCTGTACTTCATTTTGGTTATGAAACACTAACAGGAATGGGAGCTGTCACATGCACCAATGGGAAACAATCTTTGAATGCAAACCTTGTTCAGCTCCCCAGCTGATCAGACTTGACAGAGCTTCTCTGAAACCCATGGAGCCATGCCAATTTAAACCAAGTCAGGATATAGCCTTGTGTTTAATAAGTTTCACATGTCTAATGTTTTAATAAAAGTGTGTGTATATATATATATATAAAAAAGAAAAGAATATGCTTTATTATTAAAAAGTTCTGTTCTGGCTGGTGAGCTATGCAGTGGTAACACTGCAGCTCTGTGCAGTGAGCCCACCACAGCACACACCTCACAGGGGCACAGTCACAACGCCCTGCCCAACTCCAGATCCCACTGCAAAGAGCAGCAGAAGGCTGACTTGGAAAGAAGTTAAACAAAACCAGTAGATTAAACCATATCCTTCACACAGGAAGAGTATTAGTATTTATCAAGCTTGTAAAAAACAGTATCAACCAGATACTTGAGCGTGTAGAAGACACATGATAGGTGCTGCTCACCAGCAGCTTAGAAACTTGCTGGACTGTGCCTGCACACTTTCTAAATTCAAAATTAAGATGTCTGTGCACACACTTTTTGGCAATTACAACACATCCCCGATCATTCCTATGGAACTAGTTTAAAGCTGATATTTAAAAGAGTAGCTGGCAAAAAAACCCAAAAACTAAAACCAAAACAAATCAGAATTAATTAATTAGAATCAATATTTTCTCTTTCAAGGACTTCAGAAAACTGTTACACTCCTGCCTATGTAACACTTTTCCTTGTCTGAAATTAAAAAGAAAGTGCTTAATTTTCTATTTTAAGAAGGGAGTAAGTTTGGGGAAATGTGCTGAGAGAGACTGTATTAACAAAGCCCTGACTATACACCCTTCCCAAACAAATCCCTTTGGCAGATTCCACTTTGACAAGCAACCAACATGGAAAACCAATGGTTGTAAAGATCATTAAAGATTATCTGGCATTCTCAGAAAAGGGAGTTAACCCTCACTTTTTTGGTCCAAATTCTCAATAACTAGATTATGTATAATCACCATGCAATTTCCAAATGGAAAAGCTACTACTTTTGTAATATGCATTACAACAAATAGTTGAGCAGGATGATACACAGGAGCCAGCCAGTCCTCACTAAAGCACAGCTCCAGAGCTGTGTTCCAGCACTGGGCCTGAGCAATCCTAGCAGGCACCAGAGCACACAGTGCCTTCTGCTCTGTGTACTCTTCACAATGAACTGCAGTATAGAATACTAAAGATGAAATCATTATATATTCTGCGTAAGACCGAATGTACAGCTTTCATCCTTCATTTAAACACTATTTAATTAATTCTAGTAAGTCAGGGAGGAATTTGGCCCTCAGTACATTTAATGAAAATTCATACAAATAACCTTCCATTAATTCTTAACTGTGCATATTTAGCTATTCAACCATTTTATTTCATATACAAGCTACTCTAAAAATCTCAGTGCTAATTATTTATGAACTAAAGCTTCCCTCACCCAGTGGCAACGAACTGAGTGTACACAGATCCAGTCTGGGGTCATTTACAGGGGCTGTTTCTCCGTAAGAGTCACGTAGGCCCCAGTAACTTAAAACTCTTTTATTAAGTTTTCTTGGAAGTGGTTAGACCTTAAGCCATTACACTGCAGAAAACTCATGCTTCATCAGTTTTGTGGATAAGGAATTTCATTCTGAAGCTATTAATCAGGCACTTTGCACAAAGTCATTCAGAAAAAGTGAAGGTGAACTTGTCTTTTTCCTATAAAAATTGGTAAGCACATCTCCCTCTCCCAGGCCAGCTGCTAATCAGGGGATAACAACCTACAGCTCCTCCCAGCCACGGTCAGACTTTTAGCCTAACCAGTGCAGGCTGTTCTTTCATGTGAGGTCCCAAATTTGAGCATCTACACATACAAAAACATGGCAAAATAGAAAAATGGTGCTAATACAGCATAAAGTCTGCCCGAACACAGCTCAATACAAGTGTAATTGCAAAACAGTCTGGTATAACTGGGAAACAACTTGGAGAATCCCCACAGCCCAGAGTTTCTGAATTGAACAATGTTTTCTTAGGAAACAGACCTTCACAAATGGTACTATTGCTTCTGCATGACTTACCTTGTGTGTCAGAGGGATTTGCCAGCTGAAGTAAGTTAGAGACGTTAAGTAGTTTATCACTGCACATTGAAACAGTTAAAGAACACATATCAAGCAAGACAGTATTTGGAAATCTAAAGCTACACACAAAGCCAGTTTGCATCATTAAAATAAAGTCTATCAATTCACTACACATGAGAAACAAATTATGAAGTCCTCCCTATATAAACAATAGGGCTTCGCAGGAGGGAAATTCCTGCTTTTCATGCTGCTCCCTCTATTCAAAGTCCAACTATTTCTAATGGAAATTTTGTGTGCTATGGAGATTATGATTCAGCCTTCTTTTTCAGTCACCAGCACATCACCATACTTACAACAAGTGCAGAGATTTAGAGAAGGGCCTGAAGATCTCTGTTTAGGGTTTATACTCAATTATGCACATGGTTTTTAAGGGGTCCCATGAGCTGGGAGGAAGCAAGAGCAGCTTCTGCACCAAGGCTCTGAAGCCTGAGTTACCACATCACTCGGTGAAGCGTCCCAGCTCTGGGGCATCAGAAGACAAGCTACGGAATGAAATGCCGACAACACACACGATGCACCTGACTTTCTGGAATGGGAAAGTGTGCTACAGGTGAACTCTAGAGGTGAAAGGAGCAGGCTGTTACCTGCAGTACGAGCTGCTGCCAGGCGGTTGCCAGCGGCTGGCCATTGCCAATGTTGCAGATGCTCATTCGGTCTGCGGGCTGATTGGCACGCTCGAGTTGCAGGGAGACATTGCGCCGCTCCTCCTCAAGGGCCCGCGTGAGCCGCTCGAAACGAGCCTCTTGCTCCTTAACAGAGGCTAAAATGCTGGCAGCAGACCTGATATCATAGTCATCCATGATTGCTTTCAAATGCTCCTGCCTGTTAACTGACCGGGGCAAGTGGAAAGGGGTTAGGTAAAGGGTGGGGAGGGCACAGGTCAGAGGTTAAAAATAAAAATGCACATCGTTAGTCACCCTACTAAAATACTGTTCACTCTAAGAAGCAAACTGCAGTGGTCTTTGAAAAGCCTCCATCTTTCCATCCATTACCTTAATTTTAAATTAAAAGCAATTAATCTAAGACTTTTCTGTTCAAAAAAGAAAAAAACAAACATATGCTCACCTTGGAGAGAATTTATATTTAATTTCTTTGATCTTTTTGCCAAAATTGCTCTGACAAGGGTTTTCATCCCTCTCGCAAAGCTAATTTCACTGTGCAAATAATAATGTACTTAAAAGAAATATATAAAAAAAAGATATGGCTTTGGAGGGAATGAGGAACATTCTCAATACAGACACCTGGAATTTTTGTTTTTAACAGCAGAAGTGAGAAGATGAACACTTTTAAGGACAGAAACTTCCAAGGTACAGGAAAACAGTTGTGCCCATTTTTTCCAACCCCCTGCCCAAACATAACAGACAGTAGCTGAAAATAGTTTTCATTTTTAAATTATAGCAGCACACTGTAATATGGAAAACATTTTTAAATGCAGAGTGTGCAACGGCAGTTGAAATGTGCTTGATGATTTCAGCCAATGGAACAGTCCTTCATGCAGCTGTTCACTAATAATGCAAATGAAAAAGCCAAAATCAAACATCTTCCATGGAAAACACACAGGACTGTTTGCCTCTCAATGCAGAAAAAAGAACTCGGGAACCAGCTGCCTGGGCTATTTCTTGTGCCTTACATCTTCTCTAGCAGGGTTATGAAGTATCCCATTTAAAGCCCTTTCTCCAGCTCTACAGTGCATGCCGTAAAACTCCCTGTTGATCCACAGATCTGTGACATGAACATCATTTAACATTTTCCTAAGAATATAAAAATCAGCAACATAATACAAGCCTAAAGGATGGCTTCACCAGAGCCCTTTCACTAAAGCTAAGCAAGTAACCAGTTTACTACTGGACTAAAAGCACCTCGGAGATGAGCAGAGGCACAGTTTTCTTGAGCTCCTGTAATTCAAGAACTGTTCATGTTCTGTGCTGAGAGTTAAGTCCTGAGAAACTGTCCCTTGACGTGCTGCCAAAGATTCTTTGTTTTCCATCTATCAACAAGGATTTCCATGAGCACAGATAGTTCCAAACCCTGTTTTCCTTATGCTTTGCAGCTCACTGTTCAGTGCCTTTGGATGATGCACACTCCTGACTGATGCATGTTCCATGACTGTTACATTTATCAGATCCCTCTCCTGTGCAGACTCCTCGGTAGCTAGTGATAATGTGCCCATATACTGTTACGCTCCCAAAAGAGGAACATGAGCAGGTATTAAGCTGCATGTTTTCAACAGTTTGCTGGAAACTTCTAACTAGGCCTGAGGTCTCCTTTCTTTTGTCATATAAGGCTGAAATCATCCAACAGGCCCAAAAGATACTGGGGCAGAAGTAACAAACCCAAACCCAATGACATACACCTTGATTTCATGGGAAATAACCTACCAGTAGCCCTGTGTTCAGTGTTAACTTAGTGAGAGCTGCTAAAGGAATTGGTGTTACTATGAAATCGCATTGGGAACAGCGTAAGGATTTCCATATATTAATCTCATAGTGTTTACATATAACCATGACTTGAGCCTTTCACTTTTGCAGACCAGGAGGCAGAAGTGACTTTTCTCATTTATGCATTAAGTTCTATTTAGATTCCAAAAGAAAACCAAAAACCACCAAAGGGTTATCCACATGTCACAAACTAGTCAAATACAGACCAAGCTGTCAACTTCTGAGACCTTCCACTCTACTATGAGAAGTCTATAAAACCTTCAGAGACCACACTGGTTTCCGCATAGGAGAATCACAACCATGTAAAAGCACAGTGTGATTCATGGGAAATCACAGGAAGACTCACCTGCTCCCTCTCAGCATGAATTAGCCCTGGCACAGGCACACACAAGCACAGCCAGGCTCTCCGGACCTCAGCTGGCTCCTGGGCAGCCAACTTGCATGTTTCTGCCTTTGTGCTTCCCGGCTTGTGCACAGATGGAGACAGCTCTGTTTGTTGTCTGCTCCCAGGAGAGCAGACATGCTCACAGACTCCTTGGAGTGTGAAAGAAGTGGGACTTCACAGACCCAGGCACTAATCATATTTTGGGAAAGACATACACGGGGTGGGGGGAGGGCATTTCTAACTATATGTTCTTAAAGACAGCTCCTGGGTTACTAATTATCACTGCCCTCATGCCAGAGCAGAGGAACTGACTGACTGCCACACATCCAAATGCACCTCAGATGGGGGGATGCTCCAGGCCCAAGGAAAGAGTCCAGATGGGTCAGGGATTCATGAATGGAGACGGGATCCTTAGAGGTGCTGCGGAGTGGGAACTCAGGTTTCCTCACTCACTCCCTCCCTCCCTCCCTGCAGGGGCCCATCTTCCAGGGAATTCAACCCTGCAACCATGACAGAACACAGAAGTCTCTTTTGGGGGCTCCAGAGGCTGGGTATTTCTGTGGACTGATTTCAAAAATGAATCCAGTAGGGATGTAGGAAGATGGCAAGATGTAGCCTACAGTAACTAAATTTAAAACAAGCAGGTTCCCTTTCGAATATATAACACAAGTGTCTGTTCTAAGGAAAAGCATTAGCAGCAGTGCATGAAAAATCTTGGTGCCTCTCTTCTGAAGCAGTTACAGCTTTAATAATAAAAATCATAGCTGATGACTGAGCTGATACACAACTTTCAAGTCACATTCTGAGAATATGACAAAGATCCCATTCAGAAAATCTTTCACGAGATATAAGACCTTGATGTCACATGAGAGAACGTAGAAAATTTGGGTTCTATAAATGGTACAAATCTCTAGAGATATTTCCCTGCAGAAAATACAGTGTTAACCTCCTTACAACCATAAATACTGTGCTTCTTTCCTCTGTGCAAAGAAAAACACAGGGAGAAAATAAACTGCATAAATTTTCAGATGTACAATTAGTGACCATAAAAATCCTAATTGCTATGCAGAAACAGCAGCAGGACCAATAACTGTCTTTTAAGAAATGTTGGACAAAGACAGACTTCTGCATTTCAAATGTTTTATTAGCAGATAAATACTTGCTTGCTGTTGATTGCACTCCTAATTATTTACCCAGGGTTTCAACAATTTACATTATCAGCAGTCTAGACCAGAGGAGAAAAATAAAAGTACTGACTCATGAGTCAGTTACTTGGGGTGCCACTTGCAATTTGCTACCATTTGTAAATAAATTAAAGTGCACAGAAAAGGGTATCAATAAATGAAAATATTAGACCTATAACAGCCAGGTAAAAATTATTCCTTAGGCTGCATTTCTAAACACAGCAAACAGTTGCCTACAGAGTGTCAAAGGCTACGCTGACAGTAGCAAATCTCTCTCTCCTGCCTACGTGACTTTAAATATATTAGTGTTGCATTAGAGTTGGAGCAAAGTAAGAGGATCTGCTCTTTCTGACTGTTCCTATGAAAACTGATGGATTGAAAGTCCTAAGTCAATACAGCTGGAGTGCTCAATAAGGATGAAAATCACCCCAGTGCAAAGGGCCAAAATGGGAATCCCAGGTTCACATCCAAGTCTGGGGCTCTTGGAAACGCTGCCATGCCTGTGGTCACTTGGTACTCCACAAAAACAATGAGTCAAGTCTGCACACTAATTTTGCTAATATAGTCAAGAGTTTTTAAAGAGCCCTTCAGATTAAGAGGGGTCAAGTTGTGTGAGATTTGAGTACCTAAATCCTAACAGTCCTGGAGAACCTCAAATCCCCTGCACTTTTCAAAGTGTTCTGCCTTCCTCAGGCAATCAGGTACTTGAGTGAGCTGAGTTTGGAGAGAGCAGCATCCACCAGTCAGCCACAGAACAGCACACAGCCTTCTCTCAGCAGGAGAGCAAGTGGCTCTCAGGACACACAGGAGATTCTTTGGGTCCAACACTGAATGCTGAGCACAGCTGTCCCACTACTGCTCTGTCCCAGCCCAGTTCAAGCCTACTCAGTCTTGCTGGCAAGAGGTGGCACTGTGGTGAGCACAAGAAGCTTGTAGGTACAGCAGCTGGCAGCTGCAGGGGCAAACATGAAGGCCTGTGAGTATGCATGGAAACAGAAGCTCTGTGCTTCCACAGGGAAGAAATCCACCAGAATAAAAGCAAAACTGGGGCTTAGGATATCTATGGAACTGAAGCATAACACATGCTGATGACATTTTCAGCCTGAAGTGCCACAGGAGATGAGCAGCATAACACGACTGTTGCCCCCCATGCAACACCAGAAAGCATGCAGAGAAAACTGAGCCATACACACCTAGAGAGGTACCAGGGTCTGCGGGTTAGAGCTGCTGTGACATCACCCACTAAGCCTAGAACAGTACAGATAAAGCAGGAGAGGAGCCTCAAGCAGAACCAGCTACAAGAGAGGAAAGAGAAGACAGTTAGTTAATAAGTTATTAGAGCCTCTTCTGTACAATCATCTCCCATGTTCTTCTCACTGTTACTGAAATTTTTTATTACACTGTTTTCCTCTTAATTTGGAGGAAAAAGAAACACTATTCAGAGAAGCCAATCCTGAGACTTCTAAGGAAAACAAAACCATCCTAGTTAATCTGATTTGTTATCAATACTTGCATGTTTCTGTGAGATTTACTGTTAATGTCCTAAACCAGGGAAAACTCCAGACTAGAGCGAGGATGACTGAATGTTGCAAAACTGGCTAATTGTAGCCAGAGAATTTAAAACACAGAAACCTAACACTGCTCTCAGAAATGAAAACTGTTATTTGGGCACACAACTTTAGGCCCCACATCAGATGTATAAGCTCCAAATGGCTCAAAATCACTGCTAGAAAGGGGACATTAATTTCTAAAAGATGCCCACTGCACAATACCTTAAAGTCACTTTTTTGTTCTACTGTCTGTAAATCTGATCCTCTATGAAACCAAAGGGAAAGAAGCTTTTGAGATACCAGGTTTTTCTGTGTAGCTCTGTAAATCTCTGATTTATTTTGTCTTAAAATACTTAGCACCAAAACTGCTCTGGGTCAGTGACTGCAAATTTAGTCCCTGTTTTTGCTGGAGAACGTACAGAACAAAATCCATTTGGCAAAGCCATGGTTCTGTGAGGCAGCACAACCAGTCTTGAGCTACTACCACATCAAAAATGCTGCAACCACATGGCACGAAATGCAGAGCCAGTACAAACTCACACTGCTGGTTCAAATGTTTTAGAACATTTTCAGAGAGGAATGTTGCCCCAGCAGATTTTATGCTTGACCAGGTACTGTCTGCCTTTCCAAAGCCAGCACAAACACAATTTCTTGTGTTTCAGCCAAATTACCAGAAATATGATCTTTTCTTTGCATGGATTCAACCTCAAAGGGCATGGAACCATCATGCCAGGAAACTCATTTTTTCTTAAGCTAACAGGAGTAAATTTATGCTCAAAACTTACTAGATACAACAAAACTGTGCAAAGATATGCCCAAAGATGAAAGTCAGGAGGCAGAGTGACAGAAAGACTAATTCTCAAATAAATGACCAGAGGGAATAAATTAAGCATAACTCAGTTCCNACATCTGAAATAAACTGCTTCTCAGACCTTATGTTGAAATCTATCTTGAGCCTGGGTCCTCTTGCTCCTCTGGTTGACTGAGTTCTAATTTGACCCTTACGTGACAAACTCCACCAATGAATAGCAATGAGGAATTCACAAAGAAAGCTATTTCAATATAGTTCTCTGGTAGGCACAGACAGACATACTGTGTTGGTGTCAAAAGAAACAACAAAAAAGCTGGTCAGGGTGGTTTTGTTCCTTTAGAGAGAGGCAGTCTGTGAAACAAGGTTTAAACCAGGGAATTAACAAGGGCAGAGGAAGTGGTAGAAGGAAAACTCCCTGAGAAGGAACTTTGGATCTTAAGGACACAGCAATGAACAGTGAAGCTCACCAGTTCTATGAGGGCAGAAAGAAAAAAATCATGCAATATTTGAGGTTTTACATCAGTCAGGAGCTTCATCTGATCATCCAGCAAGAATCATTTCTTAGAAATAAATTCTGCAAATAAACGTGCAGAATATTGTACTGTGTTACGGGTTTAGCAACATCAACAACAGAGTACAGACAGATATCTTTGTACACACATCACAATTCCAACACTTCACTCAGTACAGAACTGGTGCTGGTCAGTAGCACCACAGCATCTCCAATCTTACCATTATAGTTCCCAGGCCATTTAAATATTAATACTTTAATTAACCTCTTAGTTAAAAGCACTGAAATCATATTATAGTATCTTAGATACAGTTCTCAGGAACAAAGAATACAGAATTTTCTTATATCCAATACAATCTCTCAATATATTAATCAGTGCAGATTTAAATGACATAAATGACACATCTTTCTACAGCTTCCCTTCAGCAAAGATTCCTCATTTGTGCAGTTTCATACTTGGAATTTTTTAGGTCTTCCTCCCAAAGTTTCATGCGCTATTTCCAGGACTTGGTGATACAGTGTGTCTGCACAGCTTTAATTATACTGTAGCTCTATTTCCCTAATAATGTACATTTCAATTTCTATACTGTATTCCCAAATGGAAAGGAAAATAAATTAGAGCAATATAGAACACCTTTCTCACAACTGCATACATATAATAGTATAAATAATTCAGTTTAATGCTCTGAAGTTCAAATTGAAATATTTTTACAAGGGCAATTTTTAAAGGAAATGTTTTAGCCTATGATTACTTTTACCCAACATTAGAAAAAAAAAGAAAATCATTTCTTCTTGAAATTTGTCATTCAGTGCAGCAGCACTTCTCTGAAGCAGAGCTCTTGGTCTCTGGCACCAAAGGACTTGTCTACACTGAGGAAGCTGAACTCCTCCATCACAGAGCACTCATTATGCCACACTTCCTTCAGAGATCAGTGTTTGTGTTAATTAAGCATAAAACAGCACAGCAAAATGGCACCGCGTTATTTCACACCTACTAAGTGTCCACGGTAAGGTTTAATGGGGGATGTGATAGCCTATAAATTCACACCGTGCACTGTAAGTTCTCTGTGTAAACAAACAATGCTCATACGTTTCCAAGTGAGTGTCTAGGTGGAATAGTTTTTGTAAAAATCCTGTAAATACCGAAACACTGAAAAAGGCAGAGTTGGCTGAGTTGTGCCTTCACTAGGTGGCTGCTGGGTTTGAATGTGGCCATTTGAATCCCTTGCTACTCTTCTATCCCACTAGGTGTTTATTCTGCCATCCCATGAAAATATTAACATCATTAATACTTCATTCTCTGCATAGGGAGAATCAGTTTTACATGATTCCTACTTAGATACTGTAGCTGGGTAGCATTTGGAAGACAGCACTTCCATCCCCATATCAAGAAGCCAAGTCTAAAGTAACCAGCTGAGACGAATTTTGTGCACCAACCTCATGGATAAAATTCAGACTATTTTGATTATTTCAGCAATTCATTTGCATAATACGTACACTATAAGGATAAGGCCTACGCCTGCATATCCCCAGAAACCTTTAGATTTCCCTTTACATTTTCTGTTTTCCTACAGAAAGAAAACGCAACTTGAAAATTAAACACAGATGAACAAGATCATACTTGCGATCTCTCTTGGAATATGAATAGTAAATTTGCTGCTTCTCAAACCTCTGACGCCTTTCCCCCTGCGCTGGAACTTGCCAAACATGATTGCTACCAGCTTGATTAGTTCAGAGGCCGATCGCTTTACCACCCCACAACACATGTCCTTGCATACTAAAGCTGCTGCATGCCATTGATTTTTCAAAGGTCTCCCCTACTGAAATCAATAAGGAGTTCTGCTTAAAAATGGATTGCACTCCGTGTTCCCTTTCCGATCCATGGATATTCAGGTTTCCAAGTATTCTCACAGCTGCTTTTAGCAGGAGCTCCATGCAAGGAGGTTCCTCACCTCCCTGACCCCAGTGTGATTCTCACCCCCACAGACCCTTCAGCCACTGCTGTGAGCAGAAAGGACAGACCTGTGCAAATCTGCATTGAGGAGAAAACTCCACTATAGCCATTTACTAGGATAATGTCTTCCAAGCAGCAAGGGAAAAACCCCTTTGTCTATGTGACTGCTGGATAATGGCAGGCCTTAAATTAACCACCCAGACAGTGCTGTGTGCCCAGGGCTGTGGGGATGGACCGGGCCAGAGCTCATTCTCAGCAGAAATACTTCCCTTTCTGTAGAGCCTGCCCTGCAAGCAGAGCCACCCAAAATCAATACATGTGTTCTTAGAACAAGGCTATTTCAGCGAGAAAGAGAAAAAGATAAAGATCAAAAGCAGCACAGTTCATAACTCTGCTCCCTCGTTCTTTTCCATGTATTTTAAATCTTGGCTTCATTAAGATGCAATCCAATTTGGCCACAAATAAACCAAACATGAATTGTTATAACTTCATGCAATTACTTCCACAGAATACTTAAAAGATTTTTATCAAACAATACAATTCTCATTTTTCTTGGCTTCTCTGTGTTTTGAGTCTTGGCAAGAGGGCTTCCATTTTAAGAGCAAGGCTACTGACAGGAACTGTCTGAAACTGGCTGTGTGTGGGGAGCTACAGCTGAGAACACCCTTGTATTTATGAGCATGAAACTTGCATTTCACAAGCACAGGAACAAGAGGCAGTGGGCAATTTCCATGGCCAGGCCAGTTTCTCATCCCCAAAACAGAGTCATGGCAATATTACAGAAAGACTGGAAAATCCTGCAGATGCTCATAACTCTTTCATAAAAGACACTTTTGTGCTGCCATCGACCAGATAAAGAACCAAAAGGCAAGTGACAAAGCTGAGGTCAGCTCTGCAGTCAGGCAGCCCCATCCGAGTGCCCCCAGAAGGCAGAGTGGGTATTTAGGCACCATATTTAGGCAGTGTATTTAAACTAAGAGCCATTAGGTAGAAAATTGTCCTTTCACTACACATTTTGAGAGGAGAAGAAAAAAAAGTCCAACTGTGACCCCACAGAACAGTGAGTGTTTAAGCTCAGCAACAGATGTGTCAAATGACTTATCCCGACCATGAGGAGTTAATTGATGCTATAAATAGCACTCTGCACACACACACACACACAAAAATCCACTTAATTCTAGTATCCAAAGCACACAGTGTAGCTTTGCTTATCAGTAAAACTATTTTCCTTTAAAGAAGTGGGCTTGGATGTTTTACATGTAGATTTAACACAGAGAGATAATTTGATTTTAGGCTATTGAGAGAATTCCTTCCTTTTATGTTTCAGAAGAACAGGGCTGCATGCAGCTAAATGAGATCCATAGATTACAGTAGAAGAAAGGCTAATAAAACTGCACAGCTACATCCCTGGGTTATAACGAATGCTTTTTAATTCTAGGGCTACAGTCTTGGGGTTTATGGGGGCATTTCCAATTACTATTTCTAAGATTAATGCAAATAAATGCATAAAAAGGAAACAGATCCTTTAATTCATCTGAATCAAATACTTACTATCTTCCATAGCATTTTATGCCACTAAATAAACTGGCACTGCTAGGAAAAAGAATTAACAGTTCTGAAGTGTGCAGAGTGAGCATCTTCCCTGTGGTTTTTGACCTGCTTTCAGGAGGAAAAAAAACAAAACCAAAACAAACCCCCCACAGCTGCTTTGCAGAACATGTGTCTTGTTTACCTCTCACAGCCATAGCTAGTGGGCTGTGTGGCTGCTCCACCAGGGAGCTGAAAACATCGGGATAAACAGGAAAGAGCACAATGTCAGGAGTCATGCTTAATTCTTGAAGCTACTAAATCAAATTAATTTTATTAGCTGCTTACCAACCTATCCTACTGCACTACTCTCATAAAAAAACAGCTTTTGACCTTGCATTGCATTAAACCAGGAAGAGTATCAATGAAGAGAAGATTAAAGCAATACAAAGAGAGGGAAGAAACAGAATGGGGCCCACTAATTCTCCTCATAAACATCTGCCTCATTCCAAATCCAGTATTTTTTTCCCCAAGCTATGTTTGGAAGCCTGAGGCACTACGGAAACGTACTCTGTTACACTGAAACTATTGATCTGCTTTCTGCAATGGTATGTGCAGAGCAGACCCTTCACTGCTTCAGCATCTGTAAATTTAAAACACAATCCAAGTTCATCTTACCCTTGTAAGTTTAGGATGCAATCCAAGTTCGTGCTGATTAACACCACAGCTTTTTAGTATTACAAGGCAAACATGCATTTGAGAACTAATAAATAATTTCTGAGCAAAATAAAAGTATTTAACTCATCTGATGTCTTGAATAATCATTTGATTTATGCATAAACATATAAAGGCAGGAAAAACAGATACATTTTAATGACTTGGGAGTCTTGGAGAAAGTCATCATTCCATAATGATGCATTTTGGCACGCAACATCTCTCAACAAAATAGTCTTTGATATGTACTGCAAAAACATCCTGCCCCAGCGCCTGGTTGAAGGGCAGAATCAATGTCAGGACAACTGCCAGGTCATCTCTCCTGTTTCCAGGTGCAGGGCACTGCTGAACCTTTAAGGCAGAAATCCTCATCCCTGAGAAGCATTTTCTATTCTATTAACCAAGAACATTGGCTTCTGTGGGATTAAACTGACAGTCTAAGTAGCCCTCAGAGAATAATATTCAGGGCATGCCTGGTTCCTATCACTGGGTAAATCAAGATGCCATAGTAACCCCATTGATTAGCCAGACTCGAGCGTTCTTTACTCATTTAGACCCTCCCTTGCGCAAAACAGAAAGGCAGAGCTGTGCTTGCACTGCCAAGTGTTACATTCACACACCCATCAAACCTATTTTTAATACATCCCAATTGCAAGTGGCTATTTTCACAGCGAAGATTCATGCCTTTATTATAAGACCTTTTTATCCATTGGTCTGTAGCTCTATCAAAATTGGAACGTTTGGGCTGAAGTTTTCCCTGGTAGATCTTTCCTTCTGGCTGAATTTCTCTTTTAGGAAAACTTCATTGAGAGTAATTTGACTGTTTCTCATATCAGACTGGGAAATTTTTGTGCGAGTTTTTTCCCTTAGTGGCTCCACAGGCACAGCCACATCACTTGCTATCAGTCAGCAGCTCCAGGGCTGCCAGGGATATGGGGTCTCCCTTCAGCTCTGGATGCAGCTGAAAGTCTGGCAGGGGTCACCACAACCTTGGAACAGGCAACACCCCAACACCCACAACACACCTTCTCCTTCTCCCCCTTCTCCCTGTCCCTCTTTCCTTGCATGGAAAGCCTGTCCTGAATATGACTTTCTCATAAGACTCCTTGTTGATTGAACAACCACCCCATTTGAACAACACCTTCTGTGCTGAGGCTGACCCTGACCTGAAAATCAGCAGGAACTGGGGAAGGTACTGGATTTAGGGGTCACTATCTTAATGTTTCTTGTAGCTTGTATCGCCCATCAAGAGTATTTCTTATTTCCAGGAACACACTTATCGCTAATGCCTGATTACAGTTATTTGGAAGCAGAAATATTTCTTCCAGATCACTAAGGATGTACTCCAAGAACCAACTTTCTTTTCAAATATCCCTTTTTAATAACTATTCTACTAATAACTGTGCTAAGTGGGAAAAATAATAATTTTGCTTTAACTGTCAAACCACTTCAAATGTTTAAAGCAAATTCCCTCTATTACATCAAAATTAAAATCCTGCACTGTATAAATAGGAGTGTACTCCAGATACAATAAACACTTTTAATTCATCTCATAAGTAACAGAGGTAAGTACCAAACAACTCAGACAGTAAATACAATGTAAACTCTGTTGAGACTCTTTCCTACAAACAGCTTTGGAAGTTTAAACGGACTATTTACTTTCAATAAAAGTTCTTGATTTGACATACATAAAAGGAACAATGTTTAATCTAAAAACAATCAAATGAAAATGTAAAGAACTTGATAAAAATCAGTAACATGATATTTGTTATTCAGAGGATTATTTCTGAGGAATGCTTGGCTAAATCTATAATCCACCTTACACTGAGAAAAATAAAGCAGTATACAGAAAGGAGCAATACTTCAGGAAAATAAACAACAGAGTACTTTTATATTTAAACCCATTATTCCCTATCAAGTCCCCAGATTTAAAACAGACACACCAAAGTATTGAGGTGAATTCAAAGCAGCTGAAAATGTTTATGGCCATCCCCTAAGCAACCACAGGACTGGCCTTTTGATCTCAAGAAAGGCTAAGACATAGTTGGCAGGGAGGGAATGGAGAGAGGAAGACACATCTTAGGAGTGCAACCCTTACTGCAGAAAGGGGTGGGATGCCTTTCATTTAGCTTGTTCAGGGACAACAAAAATCTTAGGAAAACATGAGCCTGAGTGGAGAGCAGGACAGAGTGAATGCTTAGAGTCCACCTGCTGAAAATGTGGCCATAGGAAGAAGCAGCACCAGGGCAGAATGAAGCTAAATGAGGATTTCCATGGTAATAGGGGAAGGGAGACATGGATCAGAGACCACATGCAGTCACAAAAGAGAAAACTGTCAGCCCTGTTTCCCTCAGCTATCACCTGCATTTTACCTTTGCCAGTGCCTCAGCTCTCAACACAATGAACCATCACGGGGGTTCCTGTCCTAGTTCCAGCTGTAAGATCTATCAGGTATTCCCTTCTTTCTGCTCCTCAACCATTCTACCACTATTTTAAACAAATTTTAATAGGCCTTCATAGCACGCAAACTAAGGGATTTCTGAGAGGTGTGAAGACAATTTAATAAAAGGATAATGATTTAAGAATATACGTAGTGACAAAGTGGCAAGATACTCGAGGGACTTGAACAATTGCAGAAAAACAGTACCTTTTATAGTGTTCCTTTCTTGCAGGGGCTTTAAGATGAAAATTCTCCCTTGGTGTGATGATAACTCTGCCAGAGAAACAAAAAGACATAACAAAGACAGTTTTACTCCATCTAGGGGAAGTAGGAAGAGCAGATTATTTTTAAGTAACAGGTAACATTTACATGATATAATGGAAATCTATTAGTTGTATCTCTCCTTTGGCTCTCCTTGCTGAGTCATGCTGGCATAGAAAAAAGCATTACCTCTGACATCTATTCCACCATCGCCTGAAATACCAAGAGAATCTTACAGCATCAAAGTATAGAAAGTGAATTCCATAAAAGGAGCCTGTTTGACTAACTAGCTATTCCAATCCTCTTGATTTCTGTCCCAGTGCCACCCATATGTGCATATATCACACACTCCTCAACTTAGAATTCAATCCAATATATATTTCCCTATTAATTCATAGATTTCAAAGCCAAACATGTTTCCCTCATAAGCATACACCACAGCATTTTCAGTCACCCAGGTCTAAATGCCACCTAGTGGCTCTAAAAAATGTCAACTGTGGATCCACAAATGCACCTCATCTCGTTTGACACTTTTTCTTTCAGCAGTAGGAAGTGAGAGAAATTAGGGCAGGGAGACATTCACCTTTGAATCCACCAGAAGGAACTCCACACTTTTCAACATCTCCCTTTTTGTTTGAACTTCACGCAGCGTTCCCATTACTGCATTTCTTATCTTAGCAATTTCTCCTACAGCTGACAAGCACAGGATCCTTTGTCTTGGATTCCCAGCCTCCTGCTCTCTTTCTGAGACCATGAACATTTCAAGGAGCTGATTCCTGCACATCCCCTTTGCTGGGTTTCACTCAGGCTAAAGCACCACCCTCCCACAGGGCTCCACCACCAGACCCCTGCTCCTCCTCTACCTAGCAGGTGCAGTAAGGCCAAAGAAACATGTGAGTGGTAAGCAACAAAAACCACTTTAACCCTGCAGACTCACTGTAACTAAAGCAGAGCTAAAACAAAATTTTATGTCTCTGATGTAAGATGAGGGTTGCTTTGAAGCCTAATTTCTTTTAGCTTTTGTCTCATAAAAAGAATATTACTATTTCCTCTAAGTAAGCTAATTTTATGCATTTTATATAAATGATTCCCCATTTTTAAGCCAGAAATAAATAATCATTTATGTTTTGTGTCACCTGGAGCAGACAAAAACTACTGGAAAGAATATTTCCCTTGATTCTTTCCTCCTTTTCTACCTGTGTTTTTGTTATTGTTGATTCAGAGTCAAGAAGACAAGCTGCCTAAGGCTTGGGACATTCTCAGTAAGACCCAGTTCCACTACAGCATTCAGCTGTTGGCTACTGAACCTTTTTTTATCACATAATCTGGGGGGAAATGGCATTTGCCTACTTCACAAGGTCTCAAAAATGTGTATCTAAACTATCAACAAGCAATCAGACACACCCACACTCGCAGTCTTCTAGTGGTAAGTGTATCTGTGTAGCCTGAAATCTAGTGCTGATTATCAGGAAAAAAACTACTTGTCTTCTCAATACAAATCCACCTGTTTAGTTTCATTCTTTGAGCAGAGTATTTGTTGAAACAGTGACGTTCCCTGGTGTGCTGTCTGGGTTAGGGCACACACCTGGAGCAGCCAAGCTGCGCTCACACGGGTGCAGTCCCACTGCCTTTGGAAGCTGAGCAGGGGTTTACATTGGCTGATGCCAGCCAGGAGCTTCAGCCCCAAATCCTGGGAAGGCTGGGGCTTGCTGAGGGCTCATGGCTACACTGCAAAGGCCCCTTTCCAGCCCATGGTTGCCGTCCATTTGATAACCTGTGACACAGGGGAGAAGGGGGGAAACCCACCAGCTTGGACCACATTACATTCAATAAAACAGCTGTGCTTCATTCCAGTGATACACTTTTATTGCTGATTTTAATCAAGTATCTTACAGCTCTCAGATGAGAAAGGTGGAGGAAAACCTGTAATGCCTTTTCAGATTGCTTGTTATCTCTCACTTGTAACTAATTATCCCAGTCACACTGTTAAAGACTGAACGGTTTTATGTTCTGTCGCCAAGAAATTACTTTAAAAAAAAAAAGAAATTAGACAATTAGTCTCTAGCTATAATAACTAATTAAGATAAATATTTTCAGAATAAGGAACTTAACAGAACATCAAGGCACTGACACTGCAAAAATGTCTGGGAAAGTAAAGCATCTCTCAGCAAAACCATTTCTTGCCAGTCAGTCAGTTCCACAATTGCATCCCAACCACACTTCATTCTTGTCCTACTCCAGTAAACATAATTACTTACTAAAACTTCTTGCCTGCATGGTAAGAATGTGAGCAGCTTACTGGACTATAAGAAAGCTTAGGGAGGAATTTTGATGCTGCACAATTTCAGGTGTGGGCACTGCCAATAGATGAGTATTTTAACACCAACACCTTGATGGCAAGTACTGTCCCAACCTGTTCTACCATTCCTTTTTCCTAATGTCTTATTCTGCATCATCAGCTAAGCCTGGACTATGCTGGTAATCCAGACCTCACACCTTCTTGGTCCCTTACTCAAAAAGCTTCAGACCATGCAGCCAAGTTCTGGAAAATGCTTCCTGGTCCACCAGCTGTGTGAGGGGCAGACTTCAGACAGGTATAGCACAGAAACTCCACGGCATCTGCATGGCCTTTGGCTCACACTGTGCCAGTCTCATTATCAGTGACAAGGAGCCAGCGATACACAAATCAGACTGAAACACACTGTGGGCCACAGAGCCTTCACCTCTGCATAGAAATTGGTGCAATTAACATTGCCAAGTGTGAGGCAAATAGTGTAGTTCAAAGTAAATGGGACAATAAAATGGTGTGGATAGGCAAGCAGACCACTTTTCCATTCAGCTGCTGCAATACTACTATAAGCATGTACTGCAAAATCTTGCCAAGGGCATGAATGGAAAGCCTTCATCTTTGGCTCTTTCTGTCACTCAAATGACCTTCTGTCTGGCATTAAAATAACTAATAAAGAATTTGCATTATGTCATTTATTTGGTAACAGGAAAATTACCTGCACGTTCATGGCTGCAGCCCTCACTGCACGATTAGAGCCCAACACCAGCCCTAAGGAACTAATGTTTCACTACAGCAGCATATCACAGTCAGCACAGCCTCAACAACAGCTACACCAGTGGGAAAGAGCTCATTTGCTCCCAAATTAATTTGTCTGTCCATGTTTTGTCTTTATTGATTGTAAGAAGCTGATACCCTCCAAATGAATGCTTGGCAGGAACTTTGTCACAGATGAATCTCCAGAAGTTTAGGCAGAGCTAAATACCATTCTCTGGGCTGTATTTTGCATCTGCTGGGATTTACTTTTCTTAACCAAGAGACAGGTGAGGAGGAAGAATTCTTTCCCTAAGCACCTTCCTCCTTCACCTTGTGTCTTCATTTGTTAAACTGCTATTTTATTTCACAGATAAATGTGGGGTATTCTGACTGACAACACAGCTCTGCTTTTATGTAAGGTATCAGATGGCAAACATGAGGTATCTACATTACACAACCCAGTGTGTGGGCATATAATCTGTCACAACTTGCATCAAAACATATGAAACAGTCATGGGAAGTGAAGTCTCTCCACTAAAAGATGTGATACAAACACAGTTTCCACATAAGACGCTGAACAGCAGCCACCCCGTACACTCATTATAAGGCTTTCCATCAAAAGAGGCGGACTACAAGCTGTTTGATATTCTAATATTTACACTCAATTATCTTCAGAAATTTATTTAAAACATCATTATTTTTGTGTTACTTAGGAGCTCTGAGTTCCCTTATAAACTCCTACTCATTCTTAATTATAGTGTAAATCAGCATGTTAACATCAAGCGAGCAACCATTAACTACAGCAGCTGATACAAATGCAGACAAAGTTCGGACAGAAGTAGTGGCAAAATGCCCAGAAAGTTCCAAACCCCCTCTGAACAGCTCAGGCAACTTGGAGAGATACACAGGCCTTTCAAAACAGATGCACTGCGTAACGGCAGTTACTGCCAATAAATTTTATATAAATATTACAAAAGCAGTAAAGAGCCCATGCATCAGTACACAGACATGTCACAGATAAGAACTGTGGCTTTTTAAAATGTCAGGACTGAAAATATACAACAGCCTATAAAATGTCGCTCAAGTCATTACGTGCTAACAGTGAACTAAATCATTTATTAAGGGAACGATGGCTGAACTCACTTTGGCAAATCAGATGTACCTATTCCCTACTCTGCCTTAGTGTGTTGACAAAGACATGGCATATTAAAAGAAAATTTATGACATACAGAACTACAGAAGCCAATGTACAGTGATTCACTTCAACGTGCAAAATTAAAGCTAATCCCTTCTTCTGAAGGAAATGTCACAGACTTCTGTGTGTTTGGTAAATTAATATTTATAAGAAGCCCAGACAGTTTAGCATTTTTAATACAGGACTAAGATTTTCTCCTAAACATCAAACAAAGAAGTTGCATTAAAACAGCAGTTTCTTGATTGCCACAAACCTAAATGACACTATTCCCAAGATTTGTTTACCATCATGTCACACAGATTAGTGACTGTGTACAATTGGGACATTTGCAAAATCCACCAAGTAGCCATGAATTATACATTCCTAACTCTTTAAAGTTAACACACGATAATCTTCTTATCAAGAGCCTGCTGACAGCTCCTAGTACTATTTTCCTAATATTTCTCACTATAAACAGACATCCAGGAATGGGAAAACAAAGGCATGCAGTCTAGTATCACACAGGTGCACATATATATTAATAAGAGAGTTTAACAACATTGTTTTAAGAATTTACATAGCAATAAAACTGTAGCTGAACACCTTTTATAAAAAAATGTAATTTAAAATTTTACTGCCTAGCATGCATAAGATTTCATCACACCCAATTAAATTAAAATGCAGCACTTGATCATCTTTTATGAAAGTTTTGAAAGGAATTTTGTTATATTACATACTAATATGGAGTTTCATTTAATTTACATGATGAATTACCTAATTTTGTTTTCTGATGTACTAAGGATATCCCAATTGAACATGATAGGGTTCATGGGGAAACCAAAGTCACCTTTCAGGTATTACAGAAAGAGAATACATTTAAATGGGAGGCAAAGGTAATCTTCCAAAATTTTATAAGGAAATTTAATCTTGACAAAAGAAGAATAAAAATATTAATCCCAGTTTTAGTGATAATACACTGGTGCCAGTAAAGTTCACAACTGTGGGAAACTGGGTGCAGCTGGTTGGACCCTCCAGGGGAGAAATTCCTCTCCCACAGCAAGGCAGACCTGGCTCTGTAATCACTGCTGGGGTTTTTTTGTCTGCACAGAAATTGCACACTTGGGCCTGTAACTGACTGTAAATAAAATTCCAGATTGATTTGTTTTATCACCCACCTGAATCACCCATCATATGCAAATTTCAGTAACAACTCCCAAACCAACATTTTCACTTTGTAAGGACTGGCAGTGAAAAATCATTCCTCTTTCAAATACATTTGCTTAGGAATGTTGTCCTTAATACAGACTATATCATAAAGAGTCAATCAGTAAGATTAATTTACCATTATGTAAGATCTGAGTATAGGTTTAATTTCTTTTTTTTTTTTTTTAGGTTTTCCAACATTACATCATACCAACTATTCAACTCCAAATGTAAGCATAACTAATTATTAAACCAATAAACTTGAATTTGTGTAAGAATTATTTTAGATTTGAAAAACTGCTTTGCAGTAAAGCTGTTTTCTAAATAAACTGGCAATTTATAGTTATTAACAGTAATACAATTACTAGTACTAGTGACTAAGTGTATTATACAGTGAATTTACATGAAGAAATGTAATGTTTGCATTTCCAAGTGATACAAATACCACTAAAGTTGTTTGGAAAATATCAGTGCTCAGCGCCACCATCCCCAACCACAAAACCCATGAAAACCAAAAGAATCCTTGTTTACTGGAGACTTTTAAGTGCAGAATTACACCACTTCCTAACCAGTCAGAAGGTCCAAGTAACAGTCACACTGCAAAGTGAAGAGCACAGACTTCCCAAAGCAAGCCGGACGTTTTAGCAGCACAATAAGGAAGTTTACAACAATTTTAATTCAAAAAAGAAAACTGTAATTTGCCACCACTACCCCCCTGTGCCCATCCCCCAGAGCTCAGCTGCCAGCAAAGAGCACAGCGCTGTCCCAGCGACAACAACCAGCACGCCCTGCACTGGCGGATGTGTCTGTGCTGCCCTGACATGGTTCTGCTGTGCTAATGATGCTGCACTGGCTGCCCGTGGCCAACATCTGCCCTGGCAATTACACTGGCCAGGGCTCAACTCTGAACAAAAGCAGCTACCAGATATTTTGTCAGGCTAGGAAATTCCTTACTCAAAATATGCACTTGAAAAGCATCCAGTTCTTTCTGTGCCCAAACAAGAAAATCAGCCTGAACGAGAGCTTAACTAACCATATTTTGTGAATAAAATTATAGGGTTGCCTAGCTTAACTAAAAACTGTATTTTCCCCATAAATCTGCATTCACACTGAACAGTCTTACCAGTCTATGCTGACAACCACAATACTTTACACAGTAACTCATAACCCAGTAGCTAACCCTGTAACTGGCATTAGACCTTTTACTATAGACAGATGTGTCACCATTACATGCTAACAAAGCTAAAAGAAAAGGACACAAACTACAGGTAAGATTGCAGAAATCAGAGAATGACAGTTTCCTGAAGGTCAAGAGCTGCGAGTGAGAAGACAATCTCCTGAAAACTAACCCTTAACAACCAAGTGATACTTTCCCTTTGTCCTTAGGACAGACACAATTGAGAGACACATCTTTTACAATTCTTCACATAAAGCAGGATATTTTTATTTCAATTTTTTTAAAACAAGAACACAGAACATAGAACCCAGAAAATAATGGTAAGTCCTGTACAAACCTGCAGAATCAATAGCACTCTCACAGGAGGAAGGAGACTGCCCATGAGAAAGCTGGTCAAGTGCATGTATGTGCATGCAAGCAAACCTAATGAACACTCCCAACTAACAGACTACACACAAATGGTTAGGAAACCAAAAGGTACAAGCAATCTGATTATTTCAGATGTAGTGGCATTCTTTAAATTTTACGTTCCATAAAAACATTGATTTGACTAATGAGGTTTTGGAAGTAGGAATTGTAAGGATGCGAAATCTGTACCTGGGTGACAGTGAAAGAGCACAGCATGTCTGTTTGACTTACACAACAATTATATACATTCTACTTAATTGTGTAACAATGTTTTCATTTGTCTTTGTTGAAAAATAATAGGTTCTGTTTATTAATGATGACCTGAAGGGAAAAGTTCACGTGAAGAGAAAAAGTAAGATCTCTACTCATCATGCATATGGAACAGTGTGACATTAACACAGATTAAGATCACTAATATAAATTGCTTCAACAGAGCAAAGGGAAAATTAAAGGTGAAGTACTGTATCAATCTAAACCAAAAAACAACTGCCAGGGACAGCTATAAATAGCATCCAAAGTTGTTGCTCTATGAATGATAAAGAGATGGCCAAGAAGAATATCTAAGGATAGAAGAAATCAATCATTTGCAGTTGATATAGATGAGAACTTAGTAACCTTTCCTGGCAAACTGGGAATTCACACACAAAGCTGAGATAACTTAATGAAGAAGGAAATACAAAGAACATTTCTATTCCAAGTCCCAGAACACTTACAAGCTGCATTCTTCATTTTAACACACTCAGGCTACTGGGCAGTCTTAGTGCTCAGGCTATTTAAAGATACACCAACTTATTCAAATACTTGGCTACAGTTTTCTCAATTCCCAGGACAAACAAAGCAGCTAAAATGTGCACTATTAGCTTCCAGAAGTATTTGCTCCCACATTTGCATAAAGGTTATGTAAGTACCAATAATCTTATGTTAATTGAAGCATGGTAAATATATATATTTATTAACAGAGCTTGTTTCCTAGTGCTTTCAGTACATAAGTTTAAGGATCGTAGAACCATAACAGTTTCTTAGGTTTAGTCTGGTCTTTAAACACTAAAAGAGTTTAGCCTCTTCTTTTAAAAGGATTAAAGCATGAAGGCAGCAGGAATTTGGTTCCCCAGGCACTTGTGAAGCAAAATTATTTACTTTGTCACACTGTTTCCTTTTTTATGGTGACTGTTCTCATCTTTTTGATGTATTACTGTGGCTCTTATGATACAGAAAATTTGTTAGAAACCTACTGTAGAGATGCTGAAACAATTATTTAGACCCACATATATATATATATGCACACACACATATATATAAAAAAGTGCTTGTTATGTGTTCATCTTTAGGGCCAGTTAAGGGGGACTACATGAAAACATCTTCCTTAAACTCTGACATCTTGCTAATTTCAAGCAACTTCTTGTTGTCTTTCTAAGAACTATTGGGGGATGTACTGGAGAAAACCTAACCAAGGAAGAAAGTTGGGGTTCTGAGACAGTACAACATGCCAGTGTCTAAAACAGAAATAAAATGGGAAAAAGGGGGAGGTGGGGGGATGGGAGGGAATGTAGAGCACTAGAAATTTAGCAGTTACAATAACCTGATTCATCTATTTTAGTGACAGCTTGACCTCCCAGTCCCAAATACTGCATTTTATTACTCGTGGAGACACAAACAGGAGACCCAAGACACGCTGAAGGGCCAGATTAGCCAGTGCAGCCCTGAGGAGCAGAGCACGTGCTGGAAGAGCCTCGCAGGGAAATAGGCTGACACCAAATAAATCTGGGGTGGGAAGAGCACAGGAACTCTGGCAGGGAAGGCACTCAGGAGACCCACATTGCCTTGTAAACAGAGCAGCAGTGCCAAGTGTGAGCTGGCACTGGCAGCGCGTGCCAAGGCGCTTGGAGCTGACCCCGCAGCACTGTCGGGATGCCCGTCAGGAGCACCCAAACCCCTGGGCTTATCCCTCTCCGTGGATGTGTTTCATGTGACTGCTGTGGCAACCTGCCTGGGCACCTATTTGAGTGTATGAAGTATCCACAGGCTAATTAATATGAATCATTATTTTTGATACATGACTTAGCAATGCAGAGAACTTTCTTTGTGGCTAAGCACAGGGAAAACAAGCAGGGGAAAAAAAAAACAGGCCAGTATGGAAACAAGGAAAATAAGGTGAAGAGTGAAGGAAGCACACACTGGGTCTGTCCTACGCAGCTACTGCTGGGCAGGAAAGGGAACAGGTAATTACCAGGAGAGAAATAAACAGGTAAACAATTCACATACATTTGCTCCATGCTACAATTCCTGCTATTCACATTGACAGTGGGATTAATACACATTCCTGCTAAGAACAGTAAGTATGGAACTGCACTGCTTTTAAAATGTACTTATCAGTATAGATCTGATATACCTGTTGAATCAGTTTCTCAGTGCCACATAACCTTGCTCACAACAAACCCAGAAGGACAAATGAGAACACAGGAGGTCAGAGGAAGGAACAGTGACACAGCACCCAGAGGTGTGGATACACCGTGCCACGCTCTGCCTCTCTGCTCTCCAATGCCACTGAGAGCTCACCCCTTGCAGAACCTTTCTGAGGAGCTCACTGCAGTTCAGGCTCCCAGGAATGGAGCAGGCAGAACAGGGAGGGAGGGAGACAACACGGGAAACCACAGAGCAGTAAAAAACTGGCAGATCTAATTTAGTTCTGCCAGCCTGGACAGCGCCCTCGGAACAAGCACCAAATGTGATAAAACTGACGAGCAGGCCTGGCCGCCAAAAACGCAGAAGCAATAACTCCATCACATGAGTCTTATTTGCATCTTCAGTATTTATAATCTGCAGATTTAAGAGACAGAATATGGCTGCACAGCTGTTCTTTTAATGGGAACGGGTGCCTTTGAACGGGAGCAGCGGAGCAAGTGCAGCTCCTGCAGTCCCAGCCCGCACGGGGTGCAGGAGCTGCTCCAGCCCAGCCCCATCACCCGAGGGCTGTGCCACGCCAGGAATGTTCACAGGCTGCTCTCCCCTCTCACTTCGTTATTCCTCCGGAACGACTCAGTGATATCCCTCATTTCTGTGGCACCAAAAATGCAGCAAAGGACTGATGAGGCCAAAAATACTGGCCTCAAAAAACCCCCTCAGCTTTACTAGTAATTAATTAAAAAAAGAAAATATGTTTCATACAACTATCTGGGAAACCAGCAAGGTATTTTGATTTTTAATCACAATGGTGTCACAGGCATTAGTTGTTTCTCAGATCTCAAAACACACAGAAATTAAATGGATCCCATGAATACAATATCAGATATAATGACACCGTATCAGACTTGCAAAATGGCACCAAAAATATACTTGTCTGAGAATTGCCAGAATAATTGTAATGAATTAATAAACAATATTTTACTTGATGTCAAAAAATGTAATCACTCTGAGTAGTCTGAAAAAAAAAATGTGCAAAGCTTCTATATATGAAGCTGCTCCTATAATACTAATAAATCTCTATAATAAAATAAGCCATTATTCCCTCCAGGCCTCATCTAAGTCCTATTGTTTTGGTCTCTTAGAAGGGAAGAGGAACTTTTCCATGTGTCCAGAGGCCATCCAGAAAGCAAATATACTCTCCACTGAAACCCTGTTATTAACCTACTTTGATTAATAGTACAAGAGCTTTAATAACAAAGTGAATTTTATGTTATTAAATAAAATCTTTTCATCCACAAAAATGTCTATAAATTTTTTAAAAATTTAGTAAAGCTATAGCATGTATTTTCTTAGTGTTGATATAAGCATAACCTTATTATTACAAACCCTAACAGGCTCTCTCACAGTTAACCATGCACAGCCCTACATGAAGGCAACAGGAACTTATATTGTGGAAGAACTACATAATTTCGCTCTGGATGTTAATTAAAAGAAATCACTAAACCCACGGAAGTTTAAATCAATAAGAGAATAAAAGTCCACATTTAGGTGTGATCAAAATCTAAGGCTAAGGCCACAATAAATCTTAACATTACTCTGCTGTGTTCACTGGTGCAGAGACCTACAAATTGCATCACCTTTGCTGGTGAAAGTCACAGCCCAACATTCTTTCCATGAGAAGTTCTTTGGGAATACTACTGAGTTTTCAGCAGGTCTCAGATTTACAGTTTTGAAGGGCAAATTTTAATTGTATGTGTGTCAATCACAAACCCATCCAATTGTCATGGAAACACAATCATGTAGAGTCAAATGATTTCCTTGGCTGCTGAAACAAAAGTTTTATTGCTGCCATTGACTGAAACTCTCTGGTTTGCATACATTAAGCTGAATGGAATTACAGTAATGGCCATGCTGCTGGACAGAGTGCTCTGCCGAGGCTTCAAATGGATTTGGTACTTGAATTCTTTGAAGAAAACATGCATTATTCTGACTGTATTTAAGATGGCAGGATGTTATAGTGTATCCTTAAATTCTGTAAGACTCCCATGTTTTTGTCCACCTTCAAACATGACTAATTAGGTTAATTGAGTCAATGGAGAATTTAAGGCATAAACAAGGCATATCATACTTAATACACTGCTTTGATGAGTAAATAATCTGATTCTTGTAACAGCAATTAACATGCTATCCCAGATGCCTTTGACAGCTGATTTTCAAAGTACTCACAACAGTTAGGATGGAATGGCTCTTCCAAATCAAAAAACTCCCTTACTTGGCTACCATTCCACAAAACCCTGCCTGATGATCCATAATTAAGGCTTCCTCACACCCAGCCTCATGTTGCCTGGGAGGCAGAGCAATGCTCCTCCATTGTCTGGCACACTGGGAGAGGAAACAACCAAGAACTCAGTTCTCTCAGTTCAAGTCCTCAGTACTGAGTTCTTTAGGTACCTAAATCCTGACTGATTTTTGAGGAGTTGGGACTGAAGTAAAAGCAGAAAACATATAGGTAGCCCATAACCTTCCTTATGGGTCTTTCCAGGGCTCCCTATTTTCTTCTTCCTTTTTTCTGGGCTTTTCAGATCTTAAATTACTGCCCTGAACTCAAGCCGTTCTTCTCCCTCCTACAAACCTGTAAGTTCTGTCTCCTGCTTCTTTATTTGTGAATATTGTGAATAAATTATGGAAGGAGCACGTACTTTTTAGAAGCTGATGAGGACAGACTAGTCAGCAACTGAAACTAAAAATGCCAGGTTTCTTATTTATGCACATTCACCATCAGCACATACAAAAAAGCAGGTGTGTTCCTTGCTGCACATGGATTGCATGGAATTGTCTGCTGCAATGCCACACTGACCTTCAAATCCTAAACAATTGTTTTAGCCCCTGGAAGAGACCTGCAAGAGCAGTACTCGGCTATTAAAAACTTCACCCTTTTAATGGGCTGCAGTTACTGATGTTTTTCAAAGCAATTCAAAGCACAAATACCAGGAGAATGTTTGGTCCTTAATATCTGTAATGACATAATCATGCAAAAGGAAATTATCTAGACTGACTGTGAGCTCAGTTTCAGGAGCTGGCTGTTGTAATAAGTATATATAATTAAATATATTAATTTATCAGCCTATGTAACCTGGATACAATGGAGACACCATAAGTAGAGAATCCTAGCATTTCTTTATACATCTTCATTTCTCAGCTGCACCCAAGTGCACGCTCGTGAAACACTAAGAAGAGGAATTTGAAGAACGTGCAGTAACATTTATACATGGCTAAAGGTGGCACCCACCCCTCTCCCAGAATGTTAAGGACAGAAGAAAGAAAGCTGTTCTACAGAGAGGACTTTACACAGGGCAGGGGCAAACAGCATCTCCAGATTCCAACTTTATTGAACTGAAAGCATGAATTATATCAGCCCCTTTTAACCCGTTTCTGACATCAGTCACTTACCAGAAGCAAAACAACCAAGTCATCTGACACCTTGCAACACTCCAAACCAACCATCTGGAAAGTTAATTAACTCATTATTTGTCACAGTCCTCTTCATAACCTGCACAGGATTCTGTCAGCAAAGTCAACTCCTAAAGTTTCAAATCCCTAAGAAAACTCAAAATTCTGTCTGATGTCAAAAACCAAGTATGCTGAAAATTCAAGAAGCAGAAGAAATTTATATAACTCCATTCATCGGTAACAATTAAATACCACCATTATGATCATAATGCAAATATTTTACACTTATAGACCTTTTCAACTGGAGACTTCAATGCATTTTCCAAGGGAAGCAAAGTTACCACCAGTAACTGCTGTTGGAGACACACCATGATGTACCCACAGTAAAATGCACAGCAAAGCCTGGGATTAAAAGGAATTTTTTACTTTCATATCCCCATTTCTGCTCTTTGATCACCATGCTGACTCCTAAGATGGGGTAGCTCAAAATGGGACCTAAAAAATTCCATTAAAGGCCAAACATGTAGATAGCAGCACACATTTTCCTGCACACATGAACTGGTGTGTTCAAACATCTTTGAAGTTCAGAGTCTCCGTGAAAATCTATTAACATTAGCCCTCATTAACTGTAGTTTGGGGGTGTGTGAGTGCCAGGAGGGTGCCCAGCCCTGCTGCCTGCACTGCCTCAAACTGCAGCTGGAGGCTTTCACTCCTACATTTGCAGTGTAACTGTGGCACAGAAACAGACAGGCCAGCACATATTAATGGCTGTGCTTCAAATTACAAAGGTGCTGCTGAAATATGATGGAATTTTAGAGGGGGAACAGATTATTTTTTTTCATGCAGTTTCTACAGATCTTTAAATGTGGCTATTTCATTTTATGTAACATTCTTTTTAATTTATAGAAACTCCAATGATTTTTTCGTATTACAGAAATTAAAAAGATCGCATCAGAGCATTCACTGCTAAGAACACCCTTAATTGGCTATAAAAGAATTAGACTGCAGAAACTCTCCAGGCTAAATCAAAAATCCAGGAATAGAAGAAAAGGATGAAGATCTTGTTTACTGGAACAATCTAACACAGCAGAGTGTAACTACATCAAATACTTTATCCAATACAGAAACAGGCCTGGGTGGGGTTGTGGGGGTTGGTTTGGGATGAGGGGCAGTGTTCCTTCAGGTTTTTTTGGTCTGAGGCTTGACTGGGTTTTTTAAATAGTGACAGAGCGGCTTCACTCCTATCTTGGAAACACAGTGAGGCAACAGAGAGAATGGATGACCAACAGCCTGGTGTGTGGCTCTCCAAATGAGGGCAGCCACAGTATTTCCCCTGTTGATGGGCCACCAGTCCTTCATTTCAGAAAACTATTCTGTGCAGTCTCAATAAAAATGACCCTGTGTGTGTGTCCAGTGTGCACACACGGCCCCAATGTGAACAGCAGCCCTGATGAACAACCACCCACTACATCATCAAGGCAGCTGTTACTAAAAGTAGAATCAGATACAATCACTCCCTCAGCTCCAGAAGTGGAACACTGGAGTAGAATAAAAGCAACCAAAACCGTCGAGCTGAAACCGTGGGACTCTTTAAAATCACAGTTAAACAGAAATAATTTAACTAATTTTAGGCGATAGATGAATACTATTTCAAGATTTAGATAAAAATATCCCCAAGTGAATATCTGTTCATGCTAAGTTTCCATTTCATTAAAGATTTAGGAATTAAATCAAATTAGGTAAACTGGGTGGAGTGTTCATCTTGAATCGTATCTAGTACCCAGTCCTAGCCCTGGAATTTTATTCCCCTGCCATGGCTCTAAGTTCTTACATTTACTATAAAACTGTGTAACCTTCACATTATTCCTTCTTTATGTTAAACTGCTCTTCTGAGTCCAATTGAGAAAGAAATCAGATCATTAAAAAAATGCTCTTTATCCAGAAACATATGAACAAAGATAAAAATGCCTCTAAGTGCTGTGTTTTCATTTCAGTTTATTATATCAATTTATTCAGAATCACTCACCATAAGAAGCCCTTGGACTTAAATTTCTCCCCACTTTACTAACACACAAACTACCCATGACAACAGGTACTAGTGAAGACTCTCATTACACAGACAACTATATTTCCCTTTGTACTCCAAATTCATAAATAAATGTATAGGCTGTGTCAAAACTTCCTTTGAAGAACAAAGCTATGACAGTTAACACGTTCTAGTAAATAATGAGGAAAGAAGGGATGTAGAATTATAACCTGTACTCGCTCCATTAGTCCTACAGAGCTGGGAAAACTGGCCACAAGAGTGATACTGCCCTGAAACCACAGTCTGGGGGCGTGAAATTTCATGCTACAGTAGCTAAAAATATGCAGAAGCTGGAACAAATTCAACATCAGCACAAGTCTACCGAAGTGCAAGACCGGCCTTAAATATTTCAGCTATTCCAGTCCCGTGGCCTCCTCCTCTGCAGCAGTGGCCAGTAGCTGTTGCCAAGGAAGAGCAGGGACACGAACTTCCCGTAGGATGTCTCAGGATAGTGTTACACACGGAAGGAATGCAGGCTGCCACCCCAGACAATGAATTGGGATGCTCTGCTGCAGCAGAACGACCTACAGTACAGCCCACAGAACCGGCTCAGAAAGAGTTTTCTGAACTCCTTGCAACATGGTGCAATACTGTGGTTAGACCTCCAAACGTGGAATCTTTCAGTCAAAGTATCTCCTCTGCAAGGAAAGGCAGGGAATTGCCCAGTCCACAATGGACTGCAAATTAAAAATGTGTGGGTTGCTTCTGAACACTCGAGTATGGAAGGCATTCATTTTCCATATATTGCCTTTACTGCACTATATTAGTGTTCTCATGGAGAAACTGGCACAGTGATTTCAGATTTATCCTTCCTCCGTTCTACCACACCAGCACTGAGCCCAGAACTCCCCCTTTTTTATTCTCTATCTTCTCAATATTGTGTCAAACTCTAATGACAACCTGAGAAGCACAGAGTTTTCATGAGGAACTTGATGCACATTTTGGAGTATTCTGTATTTTTAGTATGCTATGCAGAGCTAAGCCCATATGGTCCCACATTCTACTGTGATGTAATCTAAAACTACTTTTTATTTACTTTTTACAAGCTAAGACAGTCCTAGTCTTAACAGTATTTTGCACTTCTGATGGGTCTCCTAAAGCTGTCTGTTTTGTCTGCAACCAACTTCTGATCATTTGTTCTGGATGGTCTCCAGGACAAGAAGGAAATTGGTGCACTGCAATCTCAGACATCACTTGGGACTTACAAAGGCAATAGAAACAAAGTTCTAAAGATATCCCTGACTGCTACACTTCACCATGGAGGAAAACTAATCTAAGGCACTCCCCTGTAGAACGTCTCTATATTGAACTGAGCCCTTCTGCTTCTGTAAATACACACGAACCAAGTTTAATTAAGCAGGCACACAAAGATTAAGCTTGGATCTCAACTCCTAGCCTTTATGGCAACTTCAAAATATTAAACAATGGGTTATGAATCCCTGCCTTTAAGACCTAAAATGCAGCACTGGTCCATGACTAGGTATTAGGGATGCTAAAAAAATTTAAAAAATAAAAGTAAACAAGCACAAACCAGAACTCCTCCCCCCAAAAAAAACCCCCAAACAACAAAACTCCCCCTCTAAAACAACTTCACCTACCACTTTTTGAGGTATTCAGTAACAATTTCAAGTCTTCACATCTATTTTTAAAAACTAAATGACTGAAAGGAACAAAAATAATTCACATTATGTTTTCTGTGTGTTAATCACCTGCTTTTCAATACAGGTAATAACATCTACCTTCAGCAGTGTTTGAGATAGAGTGGTCCAGGCAAGTAAATGTTTGAAAACTACGCACTTCTGTTCCTCATTTGCTTGTCATTTAAAACTTTGCTTGCTAACTGTTTCTTCAGACTCTCTAAAATTGGGATAATTGAGAAATTTCATGCAACAGTCCTTGCAAAATCTTGTTTGATAGACAGTAGTTTGAAGACAAAAAAATCCTCAAATGTTATTTAATCACTAGAATTGTTTAGGAGTGAATTTCTGCTGCTACAGAAAGAGGCAGCAAACGCTTAAAGCAGAATTTCACTTGTTTGGATTGTTTACTAGAGAGATTTAATTGACACACCAGCAGGTTATTTTGCTGATCTCCCTGCCTGTATTCTGGCTCTGCTCACAGATGAATCAATGATGTTCAAATCTTGTTACCTGCCTCTGTGGCTTCAAAACATCTGACTGTGCAAATTATTATTTTTATCCCTTTTCATTTGGCAGGCTGGCTGTGTTATGCCCAATACTGTCATAAGAAGATATTATCTCCTCTTTTAGCAATTCAATACACCTTATAATTAAGAATTATTTATTAATATTCCTGTATCTGTCAAGCCATTAACTCCACACAACATAAATGAAATCAGATCTCCCTGGAACCCTGCTAAGAGAAAGCAGGATCAAGATTAAAAACTCTTGCAACTGATCTTAAAAGCTTCTTTTTTTTTTTCTGGTGGTCACTTCACATTTTTGGGGCAAACTGCCTTGAGGAATGTTGGCTGTAAGAGCAAGCATCCCACCTGGAAAACTGGGAAAACGTCAAGGCTTTCTTTGGGGTAGTGCCTGAATTTGGGCCGTGGCAGTGGGACAGGCTTGGAGACATCGCCGGCTCTGCTGACACGGGCCCTCCTCTCCTGGCAGAGCCACACAATCCTCTGGGCTGGCTGCTGCCTGCCTGGATGGACACAAACCAGTCCCTCTGCTATTACTGTATCACTTCTCTAGTAAATATTCACGTACAATGAACTGTTCTGAATGCTGTAGGAAATACACTGAATACGTATACTCCAAAAAACCTGACATTTTTCGAATAGGTCTGGCCTTAGAGTACATATGGGAAAACCACAGGACAGCTAGGAGTTTTTAATTACACTTAGTTATAAAATGTCCATTTACAGGACCAAAGTAGAGGTGAGGAAAAAAGGAAGAATATAAAACCTAGTGTTGGTTTTATACCCTTAGTTAATGATGGGCCTTAGTCCACAAGGTTCACATCCCCACCCTGCTGAAGAAGCAAAGTAAGATTTTTCTATTATTTAGCTCAGTATGCATTTAGCTCAGCTGAAGGACTGTTTCCATAAAATTCATGCTATTCTCTTTCTGTATAAAATTCTGCCAGTCATGAGCAGACAGAAGCACAAAAGCAGGTTAGGACAGAAGGGATGTAGTTTAATATTAAACAGCACAGGTTTAATCAATTAGTGCCTCAGTTCCACTGAGCAGCCCAGTCAATGTGGGCAGAGCTGTTGGAAGCCACCCTGCTCTGAGAAACGACTGAAAGAGTGTCAGCAGAACTTGCCTTATGCTCTTTAACCTTGTAATTACAGCAGGTTTAGAGTAATTGCCCTGAAATATTTTATGAGATTCTTTATTTACACAATTTAATGGTTCTTAGTAGTTTTCATGCTATTCCTACTTCCTTAACTATTGAGGCAAACAAATTTTTGAAAAGAATGTTCACAGAAATGCTAATACTGAGTAAAAATTAAAAATATATTTGGCAAGGCAAGTTTTGAATCATTAACAAATTACATATGATGCATGAATTTTATGGCTCACATACCTTACCAAATCTACACCAGCTTGAACTCAGAATATTCAAAATAGATTGTGAGCAGAAATAGATTGTAAGACATGATAAATTGATACAGGCAAGTAAGTACAACCTGATATTATGTGGTCATCACTGCAAGAAACCTTTAAGGCAAAGAGATCAAACCAGCTTGTGAAATATTGAACTTTGAGACAATAATATGAAAACATCTCCTAAAAGAAAGAGAGGAATCAAAGTCCTCAAAGGGCAGATGCTTTCTTGTCTCCTTTTGATTGTACTGCAGGATAAAACACTTTTCAGTGCTGAAAATGATGCAAGTCCGTTCTAATCTGACTATAAAGTGTGATATATACCCAGAACTGAGACCTTTACTTGAGTCAGGAAGTAAGACATCAGCAGAAGAACCTGTGTCAGGACTAACAAGGAAGGAGTGGCTTTGAGGTTTCTGAGATTTCTCTGAAGATTAAAGCAGAGACTTTACCAGAGATACAAGCAAGGATTTTTAAAGATCTCTGCAACTGAAAGCACACAGGAAATGGGAAAAATACGAAACATATATTGCAGGTATAAAGGAAGAAAAAAAATCTATTTCTCTATTGGTTGAACCGCTTTGCAGTATTTTAAGGCTCTGTTTTCCTCTTTAAGGTGCAGGAACCATAAAGAGGTGACTTCTTCCTATCGCAGCTCCTTAATAGATTTTACACCACCTCAAGCACACCGCAGTCTCTCTTATTTCCCTTCTCCTGCACCCCTTCTGCATTTTCCCAAGGACACTGCCCGTGTTTGCGCATTTCCCCATATGGAATTACAGCAAGTAAACATAAATGGGAAATAAATCCCCTCCTGCAGGGGGACATGTTGCTGTGGGATCAGTAGGACAAGAACGAGGGAATGTGGGAACACCGTTGACTCAGCTCACAGCGACCACCCTGGTAACACGCAAGAAATCTTCCCTGTGAGTACGTGAAGTGATAATGCTTTTTCCAGCCAGCACAGTTCTTCTTCTCTGTCCCTTTTTTCCTCCCACTTTGCTTTCCACAGAGCACCAGAACTAACTCTAACATTCTGGTTAGAGATTTCTTGTTCCAGACCGTTTCCTGGTTTGGTACCACCCATCCATTTTCCCAAATCACTGGAGGATTAAAATCCTTTCCCCAGCTTATTTTCCCCAAGGAAAAATGAAAATGACGAAATGTTTCCTGCCTCATCTGTTCCCCATTGGTGCAGAGCTCTATGGCTAAAATGCTCATCAGAGCCAAAAGCTTGGGCATGACTAAACTTTAAACAAGCTAAACATCAATTGGTTTGATTTATAGACCCAGGAGACCAAGTCAATCACAAAAGAGTACAGTAAAATTAATTTGCCATTCAGAGCTGTCTATAAAACATGCCGACTAGCCTGAAAAACATAAAAAATTAGTATTAAGTGGATTACATAATTGCTTCTGTTGAACAAAATGGCTTAAAATCCCATCTTTAAAATCGTCACGTATCCAGAGCATCCACTGCTCCATCCAGGTAAGGCAAAATCTAGGAATTTTACCCCTATGCCATGCTGTTGAGTGCTACAGGCTTGGATGAGCACTGAACATCCAGCATCTTGGGCTGTACCAGACTGACAGCATCTCTGTAACTGGACTGACTATCTCTGGCATCTGTTTGGGAGGCACAGCATAAGGCAAGTTCATCAGTTCAAACCTCGCTTATAAATAGATGGTGCAGATGCACTTCAGAGCAGATATTACAGACTTTATTTTCCATTTGAGAACTTTGCATCTTTTAGGTAATGCACATACATAAATACAGAACATTAACATAACAGCTTAAGAGATGCAATCTGGGATATTTTGAGCTACCCGAGAATGTGCAGTTTTATGACAGCATCAAAACGGCTGTTAGATTCAGCTGCAGGTTAACACACAGTGCCCCATTTTCCTTTCTGTGCTAGCTGGATGTTAAGCTCATGTGGCACGTAGATCAGAAGGGAAACAGCCAAGAACAAGTAACCACTGTCAGACAGGAGGCAGAGCTGCACCTCTGGCAATGTGCCCATCAGGGCACTCACTGGGGAAAGGTCGGCTGGCGTTCATGCCACAGGTATCCGGCTTTCTGCCACTCTCACAGGGCCCTACATCACCCACAACAAAGCCACTTCCACAGCCAAACTGTCTCATAGAATTCCACTCGTTCAATATTGTAATCGCATTTCTGTGGCTTAGACTGTGGCAGCGGGGAGCGAAGGCTAATTGTGAAAGGTGGAGCTCCTTTTTACACTGAAATAATTTTGTTATGAATAAGGGACCCAGAAAGGAAGGACAACTATTGATGAGTCAGTGACAGAATAATAACTTCATCACTTGCTGAGGTCATTTAGCCTGTCAGTACTGAAAGATTTGAAAGCTTCTAATTCAGTGCTTCACAAAAGAAGTTCCCTGCTGTTGTAACAACTTCACAATGAATTTTCAGCATTTAATTTCAAAATCAGTACTGTAGCTTAATACTTCTCTATCAGGTACTAAGTCAAACACAAAGATCATATTCTGGACAGAAAGCATCACCAGCTATTTACAGTTTAGGCAATTTCTTTCCACAGATGATAAATCAATGCACATATCTCAATCCAGCAACTGAAGTCTGATCATAGAAATATCTTAAATACTAGTTTATGTACTCAGCAGACTTCTGCTTGAAACAGCATCTACATCAACCTAAATCAAGCATTCAGTTTATAGGTATTATTTTAGGTGCCTTTTGCTTCTGTTTTAGTAGGTGCAATGAGAACAGTGGTCAAAATGACATTTAAGAAGAAAATAATAGAGCTAGGTTTCTGCACTGACACCAAATGCAATCAATCTGCTAACACCTGACACCCAGTAAGTTCATGGTATCCATAAAAAGTATTACTATGTGTATGTGTTAGAAACATCCATATTCTTGGCTCCTTTACTCTCCTGTAAAATAGGAGAGTGAAATTGCTCTCCTGAGATTCATAAACAGATTTTGATTTCATCCAGGAAAACCTCCATCTTTCTCTTTGCAACAGAAAGTTCTCCCACCTCAACCTGTTCTTTGCAGCTTCCACAAACCAGTATGATTCATGGCTTTGTGGATAGTGCAGCAAGTTTACATCACCAGAGACACAAAAAAACCCCAAGCCTGCAGCAAAGAAGATTTTCTGAGAGCTACTTAAAGCTTGTAAGACAAAAGAAATTAAGATGCATTTATATTAAACAAGTATAGCTTTTCCTCCTCTCTTATGGGTTCCATAAAAGATACTTTACTTTGTTTCATATATCCTACCCTGATGTGTAATGGCAGTTTCATAAGCCCTGACTCAAAGAGAATAACTTCTACTGGCCAAAGAAATCAGCCCTGCCTGTGCCCTGGGAGATTTGCCAACGAGAAACAAGCTCCATGGTAAAGGTCATTAGGAATAAGAGAGATTCTTTACACTGTGCTGAGTACAGAGACTAATCCACTTCTTTTGGCAGGAAGGAGGCAGGTAGGGGATGAGCAAGCATTAGTCCCAGACTCTTCCACACCTGCTTTTCTAAGTGTATTCAGGGAACCATCTACTGTGACCTGCTTTTCTTTTGGTTTTGATGTCATGTGCTACAAACTCCAGCATTATGCTTACTAGGACAAATCTATTGTCCTGTGCTGGAAATCCTCTCTAATAGTGTGGGGGATGCTGGCAGTGAGGGCAGTAAGTCAGTTGGCTGCTGTTATCATCAATCAAGCATGAAGGCTCTGCTATTCTGCAGCCTGAATTCTTTATCTAACTGATTAGTCATACAGGCCAACTGTATTACAGTATTGCTTCCCAACTCCCATTACAGAACTCCTCCATTTGGAGTATTAAAAACCCAGCTGATGAGCCCAGTGTTACATGAAACATGCTTTGGAGAGCAGAGGGAGGAACAGCAGCAGCAGACGACAGAGGAGGAGATACAATCCCCTTATCCACACAGATCTTTATGCCAAAAGGAAGTGAGGGAAAGCTTGAAAGTCAATTCAAAAGTAACTAAAGCACAAGAGGCCAGCAAGGCAAGCACCAGAATGCTATTTTAAGGTTTCGAGTGAATTAAACATGTAAAGAAATTAAGCATAGCAAGGAAACAATCTTACTGGCAGAATTAGCATTTTTCCTGTTTGTTAGACAATTGAGAAAGGCTGATACTCTTCAGAAGAGTATCAGTAACGTAAGTTGAATTTGCTTTTTACTATGCTCAGAGAGGTTTTCTATTTCACTAGCCCTCACAGTAAAAACAAACAGCACCCTTAAAAAACATTCCCTTGTTATTTTCTCTTTCACATTCTGTACTGTTCCCCATAGAGGCCTTATGTCAAAGGTGGCCTCTTTCGACTTCATAGGAAAGTTACTACTCAGCTATTTCTCCCATCCAAGAAAAAGAAAAACACCTTGCTCAAGAATCCTGTTTCTGGATTGCAATGTATTTCCCTTTTCTCATAGCCCCCTACACATACCCACATGCCTGCCTGCCAGTAAAGCACTAATTCAGGCACTTGACAAGAAGCTATCATATTTTAGCCCCGAATCACCCTAGTTTTTGCGCTGTTGACCTACACAAACACGCTTTATATGCTCATACAGTTTCTCCAGCATTTCTCCTTTCCCACTCAAAGTCACACTTGCTTACAAAAACCTTTGCACAGAACTTAATTCCAATTGTATCACAGCCAACAACTTAATCTAAAAGGATGAGCATTTACCATAATGATCTCCACACGGTACAGCAGACAAGCACTAAAATAAGATGCTTTACCCATAAATGTCTACCTTTGGATAAATGTCTTTCATCTTACACTCTTGCCAAGCAAAATTTTTTGATTTAGAATTACATCCATCTTGCCTTAAAAGAAGAGTTACCAATCCAGAGAGGTCTTTCTGTTTCCCTTTTTTTTTTTTCAAGCACCTGGCACCACTGTCCTGTTTTAGAGCTCTGAAGTCCCTGTCACTGCTCCATAAACAGCTGCACCCAAAGTGACTCTCACACAGCTTTTGTCTCCAGTACAAGATATAGAGAGCCAGATATTATGCACTACACCCGGCGCCTCTTCTGCTGTTTAAAATATTCCACTCTCACCATACCTGCTGGTTTCAATATTCAGAAGTTAAAGCACTGCTGAGCAGGCACCCAGTGGGAATTCAGAGCAGAATGTAAAGAGGAATTACTTGGAAAAAAATAATCCTGCAGTGATGGAGTCCTGCAGTCAGAAAACGTTCCAGTTGCAAAGACCTCTCCCCCCAAATGCTGAGGATGTGAGAGAAACAATAAAGGACACAGAGGGGCTTGTCCTGCCATCCTGGTCAGAGAAACCTGCAAAATACACATTCACAGAGCTGCCTGCAGTATGTGCCACACAAATAAAAACTAATCTAAGTACAACCACAATACAAGACAAAACAAGCATGCTGTGTACATAGATATCCTCTAGCAGATTGCTCTGCTGATTTCTATCAGACACTGATACCGACAGAAACAACTGCAAAACAGAAAGAGGAATATTTTGTGTTTTATATTCTTTGTAACTGGAGCTGACTTTTTTAAATTTAATATGCATCCACAGAGACCTAACCACAGCTAGATTTCTCTCCAGTGAGTTTCTCAGGAAAGGACTGACTTAATTTTCTTCATTTGTACTGTGCCAAGCACAGTATGGTCTTAGTCCCAACTGGGGCCTGCAGGCACTGTCACAACACAGTCACCAAACAAGCAAGTTGATGTGCTTAATGCAAAATTCCCCAGTTTTAGTAGGCAGCTTGAAAGATGTGAGGATAAAGCACTGCAACAGTGGTAAACATGCCTTGATTGTACTTTCAAAATAAAGCTGCTTACTCCTGTTTTTTACTGCTTACTCCTCCATTCTCTCTCTTGCTTCTGTTACTACCTCTACCTGGGGAGATAGTTTACATTTATTATTTGTTCCAAGAGGTGCTTAGCTTTCCCCAGGAACAGCATTAAATAAGAACTGTGTCCAGTGGGGGAGAGGGTTAAAATGACCTTTTTTTTTTGGCTAGCATTGCTGAATAAAAAGGCTGAAACATTTCTTTTTCAGCCAGTAATGACAGGATAAGTGTCAGACATAACCCAAAAAAGTTCTATTAGAGCTCTCTGCAGCTTAAATGTTAAATTTATTCATATTTGATTCCACCCTCAGAAAGCCAGTTCTCTCCTTTTTTTTTTGTTTATATTAGATATAGTGAGTCATGGAAATAAAGTGACACGAAACCACATTTACGCTAAAGAAATCATCCCACATCTTTTTGGATTCCCATTTCTGCTATTTCCGTACCATGCCTCCTATGGAGTCTGGGAGATTGATTACCCAGGCAAGGGCTAAGCATTTATTCTTGACTCCAGTTATTTAGCTGCTCACATTCTCATCTTAGCGTGCCAATTTAGATGAAACAGATGCATTATCCATCAATTCCAGAATGGCAATGAGCGCATACAGGACTGTCTATCTGACGTGTGCCTATAAACATAAAAAGATAGTAATACTAAGCAAAGATAATGATCTAAAAGTCCCATTAGCTGCCTTTTCTATGTTTGTGTGAGCTGGGGTACCCTAGAAGGGATGTCTCTCTCTGCACCTACAAGGTCAAGGGCAATCAAATGCCTGACTTAAGCACCTCTGGCACTACAAACACAGGACAGCACATCTTCCTAAACCTGAACTGGTGTGCTTAAGGTATTAGGTCAACCACAGACTACCACATCCTCTAAGAGGGAGCACATCCTATAACCCCCTGCCTGGTCAGTCTGCAACAGTAAGAATCCCAATTTACACGCACAGGAACTACCCTGCCAACTATTATTTTGTGTTTCGAGAAGTAAATACATTTAGGTCAGCACTGTATGTGTCAGCCATGGTGAGTGCAAGGACCCACTATGTGAAGGTGGGTTTTTTCCACTGTTTAGCTCCAGCTGAAAGGGTTACAGTTTATAGTTTATGACTGAGTCAAATCTAACAAAGCTTCAAACCACTCACATATGCTCAGTCTTACAAGGATGTCATAAAAGGTTTAAAAGACACTGCTTTGAGAGGGGTTGGGACAGATGACCTCTAAAACTCCCTTCCAACATATATTATTCAGAGATTCTAAGGCAAAACACACTCTGGCTTCCAAAGCCTTCAAAAAGGACTCACACCTTTAGACATTATTCCTCTGAATTTTCAGGAGGTCAAATTCTGACAGAAATTGGGCATTAGCAATTCCTTTGAAATCAATGGAAATTACGGCCCCCTCACCCCTTCAGTAGGTTTTGGCTTAGAGATTTTAATGTGACTACTATTGTGAAGACAGACCTTGGTGTAAAAACTGTGGTGTAACTTCTTTTTTGCTATCCCTGGCACCCCAGCACACATTCATAGACAGTCTCCATCACCAGCTCAGACTTGCTCTTTCACCCTATCGATCTGCCTTACAAATACGTCCTTTTACAGCCACCCAGCAGAATCAGAGCACAGGAACAGGGCCAGCACCCTTACAGGATGTCTCCACATTCTTATCCACCTACAAACCCAAGAGTTACTAATCACAGGATAATCTCAAAGCTATATACCTTTTTTTTGAAGAGCCAGCACACCCTACTAAATACAGTTTTATCAGGAGGCTGTGAACACTTCTACTCAGAACTAGCACAAATACTGATCTCTTTAAATGCAAAAGACAGGAAGAGCTCCCTCTGCTTTTCAATATATGGCACTTGCTGTTATGAATCTTTACTTTAAAGCCAGATATGAAAAGGCAAAACGAGATTAACAAGCAGTTTCAGCATTGTTAACTCCATACCCAGGCCGCATAAAGTCCAAGCTGATCATTCCAAATTAACTTACCTTACTGCAAGAGTGGTGTGTGACAGTAAATGCAACATACCAAGCAGGAGGACTCCTTCCTGTACCCGTTAACTGATATGCCAATATGTAATTAAATGAAATCTATTTGCAAGTCTCAAAGCATAGTATGTATTTTCAAAGCACCGGTGCAGTTACAGTGCTCAGATAACACATCCTAGTTCAATTTCCACTGCCATCCCTTCAGCAGATTTGTGTATGGAAATTCCATCCAGAGTGAAAACTGCTCCACACTGGCCACAGCACAAAGCCCTCACGGATCCTGCTGCCTGCAGCTGCGAGGGATGGAGAGCAAAACCAACAGAGATGGCAGATATTACTATTCAAAATAATTCCAGCATTAACAGAGGCAACAAAGGATCCTCTCTCTGGACTCACTAGGACGTACATCACCGAGACAAAGTCTGTGCTGCCAACTTCTCAGACAAACTGTTCCTGCTTCGGAAAATCCACAGGAGGACACAGTTAGTCCTTGGCTCGCACCTGGGGGCTGGTCATTCGCTCAGAACAGGATTTCATGGGGCAAGTGTGGGCAAGCCTGCATTTTAGGAGGAGCTGGGAGTTGTTAATGGGTTGCCTCTTATTTCTTTGAAACATTTTGTTCTTTGTTACAGAACAGCTTCATTAATTACTTGTAATTGTTCCATCCGTTGTGACACGAGAAATAGAAATTGAAAATGAAGTGAAAAGTTCCACTTTGCTGCTGTGTAAGTATTCCAGGCTAGACAGAAAAAATACCATGTAGCTTCTTGCAGCTAAATTCCTCTGAATTAGAGGAACAACAGACTCTGTATCAGATGATGTGAATCTTTATCAGTGGCACTGTTACTGAATGCCTTTATGGCTTCATTTTTATTTCTGCACCTTAGTTCTCTTATTTATAAAATGAGAACACCACCCTTAGGGATCTAGCTCAGCTGTGTAAAAGTAGTTAGAAGCCAAGTTTGCTTTGATTTCTACTATAATGAATTATTTTTTTAAATATGGTACTTTCTATTGTCCTGAAAGAATGACAAGTACACAAGCCATGAATGGTGCTAAAGCTCTGTGTATGCACCAGACTCCAGACATAATTTGCTCCTGAATGTGGTAAAAAAAAATAAATAAAATCAAAGTCTTCTGACCATACTGGGAAATGGTAATGCTCTAACATCATGTTTGATTTACTGATTTAATAATAATGCAATCAATGGACAAACAAAATGTTACTGTTTGTGTTATTTCCAGGAAAGGCAACACAGGAAATAATTGCCAATGATGCCATTAATCATGTTTAGTTACAATCCTCCAGATATAGCCCTAAACACTCTTCAGGGACAGTAAATAACCATTTTTTGACCATTATGTATGGGGGAGGGCAAATCGTATACACTTCAAGCAAGTTCTGGACCAAGTTTTCAAAGCTCCGTTTTTGAATCAATAAAGATAATGCAAAAAACAAACAAAAAACAAACAAACAAACAAAAAAAAACCCAAACAAACAACAAAGCCCCAAAACCTAAATCCAGTAGAACAACACAATATGGATCTGGGAAAAAAGTCAAGTGTTTTCTTTGTGTTTTCAGTTCATAATTAATGCTGTGCAGAACTTCCTCTGCAGCTGGGATACACTGTGACATCTCTGAGGGGTAATCATGGGAATTGAGGTCTTTATTAAGTCTGTTTAAGTAGTATTGTAATGAAACAAGAAAATTTAAGGGTTGAAGGAATTGAACATGAATTAAACATTACTCTTAACTCTGATGTAAACAAAAAAGTTTGCTCTTGCTGTTGATTTCACCTGCTATTGCAGGAATAGTGGGGGCTGAACACGGATGGCTCTGGGTTTGATTTGCTGTGAGTCTTGATGTGACAGATGTACCAACCCATACACACAGCACTCCTACTGAGCTCCCATGTCCATCCACCTCCCTCATGGGCACAGCTGACCCCAGAGGGATGGAGGGAGCTGCTCTCTAACAGCACCTCACTGCAGAACATCCCCCCAAACGTTCACTATCTCCCAACCTTCAATCACCCTTGGAGTGACTTCATGCTTTCACATAAGCAATTCTTTGAGCCTCCCAAACACAATCACTTCCATTTCCACTTGCCTGTTTCAGACCTACCAACAGGAGGACTTACAGCCTGTGACCTCCTGACCAGCAGACAGTGCAACATGGTGCATGATGGGGATTTTGTTATATCACAATACAGACACAATTACCAGCAATGTCAGTTGTTTCACAGCACCTTGTGCTTGAGTGTACATTAGACACAGGATCTTTCTGTCTGATTTATTCTCTAGCAGTTATACAATTTTCTATTAAAATGGGATTTTCTTTTGGCCATTCATAAAGTTATGTTCTCAGGTAGATGGGCTCCTCAAGCTTCAGGTGTTGCAGGACTGGTGAAATAGCAGTAAATCAAATGAAGCTGAAATCCCTTTTTAAACTACTCCAGAGGAAACTGAGGAAGCCCAACAGAGATTCCATGAGATCTGAATGATCAGTAGACTCAGTCAAGAAGACCAGCTCTACAACCTATGTGAGAGATCAATTCGTCAGGAAAATGTGTGGCCTTTCTAAGCCAAGGCACTCCTGTTAGAGCCCTTTGACCCATCTACCTTTAAGACTGTAGAATCATGAAGCTCCTGAGGAAGGAAAGGTAAGGACACCTACAGAGTCTGTCCATGACAACAGGAGGAAGCAGCCAATTAGCATATCAGTGCAGTGATCTAAATTACAGCTACCCCTGCAGAGGCTACAGAGGACCCTGTATTATGTCACTAATGACTTATGGGGATAGGAAGAAGATAGCTTGGTATAAAAATCCTGAGGGACAATAGCTGGGATGTACTGAGATGATACAAGAACACAAGACAAATTGCACCCACACCTTGCTTCAAAAGCCTGCTTCTCAGCAGAAGAGACTCTCTATGGCCTCCTTTTCTCTCCTCACCACTTCTTAATGTCCTACAGCTTTGTAATTCCCTGGGAGCCCTGTGTTACATAGCTCACTTCTGCCATGCCTAAGGCACATGGTATTCCCTTCACACATCCATCAAAACCATGCCTGCAGGGAAATGCTTCTGAGGGACACGCAGCACTTCCCAGCTTCTCTCGGAGCTAGCAACTGGCTGTACAGCAAGAATATACTCTTTTCATTAAGAGAAAAACTCTGGTCCTCAGTTGACCGGGTTTTGATTTGTACCTCTGGTGTATCATTATAGCTGCAGATAGGCAACTATTTCAAAGAGACCTAAGAACAATTATGTGCTTGGTATGCGAGTCCCAGAAACATCTATTGCTATAAATTTTTTGTCACATGTCAGCTTTTACTGTAATGAGGCCTTGGGTTAGACAAAGGAGGAAAAAAACCAGCAGGGGGAAATCTGTAAGAGTCACTGAAACACTGGTATGGCCAGATAAGTACCAGATTTCACTGGCTGATGCCTGTAGATATAGAAAAGTGGGGACTTGTGTTTCACTCCATTCTTAGTAAGACATTGGCAGGAAATTCTAACCAAAAGCTCGGAACTTCACCTTCTTCAAATACCTTATTCTCACAAACCCATGTTTACATTTACCACTAAGATAGTAACAAAAAACAATTCTGAAGAACAGAGATAAGTAAGAATCCCTTACATGCCCTCTGCACTCACAGCAGTGTTGTTTTCTGGAGGGCAACCTCTGCCCATCATCAACCCCCTGGAATCCACAGCAGTGAATCCGCCCTAAAGCCTGGGTTCAACTCACAAAGGTGCCTCAGCAAGACTGTGCCATGCTAGACCTGGCCGCAAAGGTTCCAGACAGGAACTGGTGCCACCCAGCTGGCTTTGCCATAAACCAACACACAGAATTCTGAGCAGCAAGTGCTAAGCTACTAATGTTACAGATTATGACCATGCACAAAACAAGCTACAAATAAAAGACATGTTAATTTTGACTCCCATGCTTGTTTCACTAGAACATCAGTATCTGACTAATTTCAAGCTCTACTGGAAATGCAGGAAAATCACAAGCTGCTCTGACAAGCAGAACAAAGTAGAGGCTTGGCCCTCCAGAGAGGTTCTGAATATGCATGTTCCAAGGGGCTCTACACACAAACAAGGTGTTAAGACATGGAGAATCCTCAAAAATTCTGTCTGAAATAGTATAGAGGAAAAGTTTGAAAGTTAAAACATAGTGGGAAGTAAGATAACTTCAGTGAATAATGTTGTAAGACTATTTTCATTCCAGAGAACCCAAATATAAACAACTTGAGACCTACAAAAAGCCAAGAATGTAGACACTGTCTTGGTAAAGTGATGATAGCAAACTAATGCTTCAGGCAGCATTACCTGACCCAGAGATGAAGCACAGACACAAGCTGCCACTCCTGATACCAGGGGCACTCTATGGAGAACTGTCACTGACAGGACTGGGGAGACAACTGAGTAACCTCTGGAAAAGATTCAGGGCTACTGGTGGAGAAGCTCTGTGAGGACTGTTTGCAGAACTGATGTCTGTCTCTCAATTCCACACTAAGTTTAAAATCAACTCAGGACTTTTTATGCATTTCTGCATAAAACAGAGAAAGATACCAGATTCTGGAAAGAATTTTTAACTGAGGAACTGGCTGTTTCTGAGGTGCATTATATACCCCTCCCATTTAGGCTACTTTCTAACTACAGTATTCAATCACTTGAAAAAAGAGCAGGTAGTCCAGGTAAGCATGATTTTTAGTACTCAAATGAGTATGTGACTGAGTGAAATAATTATCTCTCTATATGGAGAAGAGCTGCAAGTTTACCCTGTACTAGAAAAGTGACTCCTCATTCTGTGAAATAACCTCTTCTAAGTGCAAGTGAGGGATAAGGCAATAATCAGCAATCCATAGTAAATGTGAGTTATCTTATAGTCAGTAATCCTACAGCAGGCATTGAAACACAAGATATATCAAGCCTAATGTCACAAACAAATCCTAACAGAGATAATTATGCAGTAACTATGTCAAGGCCAGTCAACCCCTGATGACTGTCAGTGGGCACTGAACCTTATTCTTCAGCATCAAAGCACCACCACTGGTTCAGTTGAGTTAAATGGGTAATTCTTAGCTGAACTAGGAGCAGTCTCTTCTTTCAGAGTCAGATCAGCCAACTGAGAAATCACCCGACAGGCTTCACCAGCACGTTACACCTCCAGTAGTTACAACTGGAAAGAGCATCCTTGTTTCCTGCCCCAAGCTATGGAGCAGTCCTGCTGTTAAACAGCTTCTGCTTCACCCAAAGCTCCTTGCACTTCAGCTGCAAATCAGTGAGTGCTCTGCATATTTTATATACTACACGGATTTAAAAATAAAAAAAAAAAAAAGCTACAGAAATTTACTCAGTACCCCAGTCCAATTCTGCCAATAAAAACTTGGGTTTCCCCATTTAATTCTTACTATAAAACTCTAGTTTCCTGCAATGTTAGCAATGTAACTGACCAGCAGCACTTCCTGCAAATTCTACACTACCTGGATGGCTACAAAGTAAAAGTAAGATTTTAGACATTTCTGTATTTTATATGATGATTAAACTTTAATTACAATTACTTCTTACAGTAGTCATTGAAGATTGTATAAACGAAGAATTCTCACATTACAGGTCACAGTCTCTCAGTAACTTATAGGATAAGCCCCTTAAGTGATTATGTAAGCAAATGTTCATATTATTTTTAAAATTCATTAAGGTTACTATAATTTGAATCCCTTTAAAATTTAGTCATTGAAGTACTTTAGATTTTGAGATGGGAATTTGTCCATGTGACTTTAACCTGTACAGACATTTACACCCATTACAGACACTGTGCATTTCTCATATTCATAAACAGTCCAGTGAGACAATCTTAAGTGATGGTAACACGGATTTAAAAATCTGAAAATCGTGTATTTACATGAAAAACAAGATTAGGACACACACCTCTAAAAATTTTGCACAATTACTTATCTTAAATCAAATGCTGCAGTCAGAAATCAGAGAGGTGACTCATTACCAGAAAATATGTTTTCACAATCACAATTTAGCAAGTATCTCCTAGATCACTAAGATGTATTCGTTAATTTCCCACACCACATGCATAATTAGGTCTTCGGAACTGCAGGAAAGCAGCAGCACAACATTGAGGATAAACATGCAGGTAATTCAAACCCTTACAGGGGTGATCACTGCAATGATAACATCCTAACAGGTTAAATCTGTGTACCTGGCTACAGAATTGGTAGGAGTTCCCTGAAATGGTAGTTACTATTTCAGTAACAGAAACAGAGGGCACCAAACTTAAAAGCCGTAACTGCAGCTCAGCACTTTGTAGCAGAGCTCCTGTGCTACCAAATCTACACCTCATTCATCCACAGATTAAGGGCCTTAGGTAAATAAAGACTGTCTAAGAGGGAAGGACTTTCATGAGCAAGGAATTTCCCTGAAATAGGGATTTTTCTTCAGTAGATAGATTATGCTAAAAATGGAACACCAGTTTGGTTATTATGAACCTGTCTTTAAAGAAGTTTGCAGGATCAACCTCTGGTACTTGTATTCTCTTACAAGTTCTTCGATACTATTTCTTCCTATTCTTGGAATACTTTGCATTACCCAACAGCGTCACAACAGCTGTACCTACAGCATTCTCTCAAAGTTATGTGCTCCAGAAGAAATTATTCTGTAGCAGAACTAGGTATTTCAGCCTAAACACAATCTTAATTGAATAAAACCTGTGTAAAGAACAAATTTACACTGTCCCAAATGGCTCAAACTTTGCATCCCAGGCACTCAGCTTTGGCAAAGCAGCCACTAAATCTAACACTGCTCCCACAGAATTTGTCAGACATTCACAAGGTACAACAGTAATAAAAAAGCACCCAGAGACACAAATATGCAGGTTCTGCAATTTACTGAAATACTCAAGACAGAGGAGCCTCAAATTCCATACATCAGTGAGCATTAGACTCCTAATTTACATCAGTTGCTTAAAAAATCTCAGTGGATACCCACCTGTATCTTTCAATCCCTTAAATATCCTTGCAAATCCAGCTTATTTTATATCCTGGCTTTCCAGTGATGGTGCTGCCTTACAGGGTATTTTCCCTCCATCACATTTGAAATGCTGCCTGACAAAAAGCCATTAGCATTTGATATCCACTACTCTGCCCTCACTGCAATAGGTTTGCACTTAGGCTTTCACTTCTGCAGATGACCTTCACCAATTCTCCAGGATGGCTGAAAAACTACACATACTAAGACATGAACACTGTCATAAGCATCATACAGGACTTTGACCTCTGGTGGACTCTGGCTGAAAAAAAAAAAGGAAAAACCCAAACCCACACCCACTCATGACAAACCCAATCCTCCATTTTCAGTAAAGCTGCCTGACATCAGTACAGACAGTGCAACAACTGGCCCACAGCTGCAGGAACACCATTCCCCAAGCGCTGCAGGCAGGTTCAAGAATGGGTACCAGCCTTTACAAATTAGAAGGTGCACTAATTCTGTTTTAAATGGCTCTTTACACATTAAAAACGTGCACCCAATAGTTGTAATATATTGTTGGCAGTAGTTCTTTCACTAGTGTGGTTGTTTTAGATGGAACACACCAGAAAGAAAGGATTATTTGAAGAACAGTTTCAGCACGTGGGTCACACAGCCACCACATTCAGCAGCGCCTCATCCTGCAGGACTGTGTGAAAAGACCAGAAATTCACACCCAACCACAAGCTGAGCATGAGGAATAGAAGAGATTTCTGAAAAAACTACTTGTTTAGAAAACCTAAACGTGCATTTTTCATTTGTCATCACTATGTACTTACATAAAAATAGTATATACATGTTCCCACGTTAGAATTAAATAAAAAAATTGAATAAAAATCTTCAAGTGGAATCAACAGCAATGTCACAGGCCTTATACCAGTCTTATTCAACAATTACATTTAGAAACTGATGAAAAAAACCTTCCCAGAAGCACAGCTCAGTAGCTATAGCAACATGCTTAGCTTCTCAGAAGACTCAAATAAGATAACCTGCCCTAAAATAGATGCAAAATAGCTGCCACTGCACATGTGTAGCTTCAGAGACAGAACACAACCATAAAAATTATATTTTTTTTTTCAAATGCACAATGCTCCCTTTTACAGAAATCAAAATGCTACCCTACAGGCAATAGGTGAGAATTCAGTTTAATTCCTTTGCTCTCAATGTTTTAAAAGCTAAATCATTTATCTCAAAGCTTAATTGTGCCTTTTAACAAATTAGACTTCACTGAAAATCATTATCTGTTTTCCCCCTTCTTGTTACAATTCAAAGGCAGCATCTGTTACAGAGCAAAAATGAACCATTTCCCCCTCATTACACAAAGAGTAAAAAGTCATCCCAAGTTCACATTACTTCAGAAGGTAATTTCTGTTCATCAGAACAATTTGGTTTGTGTTCATTCCTTCGCATCCAGCTTTGCAGGCTAATTCCCTCAAACACTTAATTTGGTTTGTAACCATTAACTACAACCATGTTACAGAACCTCCATGTTTAAGTGAGTATTCCATATCAGTACCGTCAACAATACAATATCTTATGCTGTGTGACCCTTTATTCCTGCTCAAGCATCACAGCGAGAAAACCAAAGCCCAGCAGCTCCCAGAACCATTACAGGCCACCGGTCTGCCCCACGTTCGGGGTGCAGGAGGAGCTGTCTGGCTCAGGCACTCCCCTCCTGCAGGGGAAAGGCAGGTTGTCCCTGCGCTCCGGGGAAGGGCTGTCCCCGAGCTGGAGCCCCCCTGGATGCTCCGAGCCCTGCCTGCAGCATCCCCGGCTCACTCGGGGGGTGGGAGAGCCCTGCCCTGTCCTGCTGCTGCACACCCAGCCCGGCTGTGCCGCCGCTGCCTTCCCCATGATGCCAGTGCAACAGGCCAGGAGCAGGACAGCGGCTGGCACAGCAGCCCGGAGCACCGCCAGAGCACAGCTGTATTTGGGGACTACAGCAAAAGCCACTCTGCTTCTTCCCAAGGAGTCCCCTCTCTGTCCCCCTGCGCTGGGGTGGCTGTGCATGCACACAACCCCGCTCCGGAGGGAACTGCTCCAGCAGCTCCCTGGGAACAGCACTGCTCCACTTTGGATTAAACCTCCCTGTGCTACAATTAAGACTGCAGAAGGAGAAGGCACAGACATTAATTTTGCACTGCAAGGGACCAAGTCAAGGCAATTAATAATGAAGTATTAATACTGCAAGCCAGTGTTTAATTCGTGGCCTCATTCACGGCAGAGAAAGGGAGTTACAAACAAGTCAACTAGAAGGAAAAACATCAGTGGTATCTGAGCTTAACAAAAAACCTCATGTAGCAGCAAAACCAACAGATTTTTAGAAGAATTAAAATAAACAGAAGCATTCTGTTTTTTAAACAAAAACTTTATAAAGTGTAAACAGTGGCTTCAAGGCTCTTCCCTTACTCTGCTTCTGTTCATAGACAAGTAGAACACACACGGTGCAGACAAAGCTTTCTCCTGAATTCAAAGTCTGGTAACCCATATTTACATCTACCTTTGTAGAAGGTTATAGATACTGTAAGTGCCATGTAAGGAGAAAAAGAATTCATGAAAGCAAGCACAAGTTACACAGAAGACTCAACCCATTCTGGTGAGCACACGGCTTTATTTTTCATTTTCAGAGGGACACATCTCTCCCGTCTCCCACAAGCACATCATGGAACATGTTTAGAGCATGACACCCAGAAACTTCAACCTGAAATTTCCATGCCTTTACCAGAAATACAGCTCACTCTAAAAATTCAACTTATTGCTCTGAAGTATAGCATTAGTAATGTTCAGTTAAAAAGCAAAATTAAAAATTTCTTAATTTATCTTCCATATGAACTTAGACTTGCTCAATCCTTGACACTCAGGATACAATCCTATAGTATTGAAACACAAAACAGTGGAGTGAAGATGGCTTCATGGCTTTGGGAGCAAAGCACAAAGAACAGTCAAGCAAAGACTGGAAGCAAATAATGCTATTTATAATAAGCCATTTCACTCCACCAGTAATAATTTGGGCTTAATTACCCTGCAGTTCAGACTCCAGCGTGGAGTTTTCCTTTTAGTAAAACGGCATCAATCACTACACTTCAGTGCAAGGCCTCAAGAGTACTGAAGGATAATCCCCAATAGCCAGAAAAGGAGGGACACTTGGGGCACTGCTGCAATATAATCCACATACAGGCTTTGTAACTCACATCCAGGAGTTGCCATCCCATCCTGGATTTGATGAAACGCTTTCACTTGTTTCATCCAATTTAAAGAATCCCAAGAACATTTGTTGTTCACTTGGACAGCTCATTTTATCATGTTAGACAAACACTACAAGAAGGACATGAATCCATTTATTAGCAAGGAGGAAACTACACCTAATTACTTGCAACTAATGTTCTCTGTGCCTGAACTTGTGGATCCCAATTGCAGTTTGGTCAGCTGGCTGCTAAAAACCATGTCTGATAGGGCAGATTGGCAGCACTGGTTAATGCTAATCCTAAATTAGACAAAGGCCTTTTTAAAGTGTCACCATTGATTTTTTAAAATTAAAATATTAATTTATCTGGAATGAAGACAGCAATAAAATTCCCATTGTTGGCATTCCAGTTGGGGAAGCCTTCTGGAAGCCTGCTTTTGGCAGACAAGCATTCACAGTCCTTGCACAATTCCCAGCAGAAGCAAACAGGTTTGTGTTTAATGCTGAGTAACTCTCTGACAGCAAGGGTTCAGAAACCCACTGTTTATAATGGACCACTATCTTGTGGGGGTGTATTATTGCTGTAATCTGTCTGCTGGCATCAGCCAGTCTCTAAAGAAGATTTTCCCTGCTTGGCTGTGTTGTGCCTGGAACAGAGGCATATATTGGAACTCACAGGGAGTCACCCAAGTGGGAGCCCATGAGTTCTGAATGACACATCCAACAGCTCCAGCATTCCCACCAGCACCACTGTTTGCTTGTGTGTTCCACACACACTGCTCACATGGGGAAACCCAGTGTGCTCTGACAAAGCACTGGGAAAGAAGGTGAAGCACACGTGTAAGATGTGGACATATTCAGGATTTCCAAATGTCAGGAGCTCCACAAACACAGATGCAAAATCCTCCTTAGGAAAGACTTACCATGATTTTAATTAGATATTTGTTGAAAGTGAATAATGCTGATAACTGCAGTATTGGAGCATTTTCATGCAACAGTCAGCAAAAACTGTCCTATTCTCATAATGCACAAAGAAATGAGAGAGTCTTTTTTATTACCAAGGTTAATATATACTTTCTGCTATATGTAACTATAAGATTGAGATCAAAATGTAAAGAGGTGGTATATGATTAAAAAGAGGGGTTTTTATTTTCTTTTTTTCAGGAGCTGGAGGTGGTACATGTTATCCAAGACTTACATAAGGAGTCTCATGTGACTCTGTGGCTGTTGCAGAAAAACCCTGCAACCAAATCTGTTTTTGGATAACTTCAAACATTAGCTCTGTATTTGGAGCTTTTCAACTACTCGTCAAATAAAACAGACTTAATTTCATCAGCTCTGACTGAACACAGGAAGCAACTTCATTTCCCACTCAGATTCCAAACTCTTATCTTTGGCAATTTTTGAAGTCCCCTTGTCTTTAAGAGAGGCATTAGGATTCAGTGACCTGTGCTTTGGGAAAACCGTGGGTGGATTTCTAGTTAAATGCACAAATCATTTCAAAGCATTTATGATTTTACTTTCCACTTCAGTTTTCCCACAGGGAAGCAAAAAAGAGATTTTAAGACAAAACTATGCATCCATAACACTTAATGGTTTCAGCATCTTAAACTGTAGTGATGTTTCAGCTGAAAGAAGGAGGCACAACTATGAAGTTCTAAAAGTCTTCAAAGACCCTTGTGTCCAGAATTTGTAGGGACTTCACTAAGTCATGATTTGGCTGTTCACTTTTCTATAAGCAGCTTTATGGGGGGAGAAATCATTGTTTTACAAGTCTCAAGAGCATTCATGGAAAAAGTATTAATCTTGCTCAAATATGTTTTTTTCCATCCCTCACTTAACGACTCTCAGTCAATGTCAGCAGTATTACAATTGATCTAATTTCATGTCAGTCCCCCCAACTATTACTCCAAGATTTTCTCATACATACTTCCTCAGGCAGAAAACTGGACAAGGAAGTCTTTGAGATTTTTTTGCAATGTCAGAAAACAAACGATGACAGACAAGCATTCACATTCGTGATGAGTTTTACAATATACAGATGAGGAAAAAACAACACCAAAACATACATTTTTGATCCCCACTTCTTTTCCTGGCATGATTTGGTACCCAAGATTTAAACAAAAAATAGAATCAGCTCTTTAAAAGAGAACAAAATCAACTACCTGAATGAAGAGAGGCTTTCATGTAGTCTATTAGCTCCCAGTACTTTAGAAATTGCTACGCTCAAGCTCCCAGAACTGGAAGAGTTTTTATGAAAAAGGAAGGGGGAAGAAGCAACAGGTGAAAACTCCAACCACACTCTTTTTCTAGGAGCACACAATTTGTCACCTGAAGAAAGTGGTTCTTTAAACAACGGAAGTCTGAAGAAAAGTAAAACAAAAGTTCTCTATACTCTTCAGTGCAAGTTTAAGCAAACAAAATTCAAACACTGTACTGACCCTTATCACTTATTCTCTTTCCAATGCAAGATCCAAAGAAAGACTTCAAGTGATACCTGATTTCTAGCAATAGCTAAGAAAATATAACACAACAAATCAAGGCAATTACAGTTGTAGGACTTTAAACCGAAATTTTAAAATTAGTTACTGCATGAGGGCAGGCATGGACCATGAGGAAGGCTCCACAGAAACTTACATTAAGCAGGACCCCCTTTTCAAGTAAGTTTTTTGTTTATGGTGTTTTGGGGGCAAGGAGAAAATGTAAAACCACAACAAACCGACATCCTACTGCAAGGGCTCAGAGCACATCTGTGGCCTTTGTGGGGTCAAGTTCCAAAACATAAGGGCAACTGCTGGCTCTGGTCTGTGCAGGAGACTGTGGCAGCCTCCCCAGGTGAGCAGGACTCAGTTACAGCACATTCACATTGGCTCTCCCTCCATCCCTTCGTGCTCCTTCATTCTGACAGGGTGCCAATGGAATGCTGCTCAGGCTGGTTACCTGCATCAGCACCTGAGGAACGGGCAGGAGACATTTGCATCACATCAGAAACAGACCCAATTGCTGCACAGTCCTGAGGAGTGAGGACAGAAATTAATTGATCTCCTGTGTAATACTTAACAAGGCTGACTGCAGCTACTAAATCATCCTATAGTTTAAACTGTCATATCCCAAGTGCAAACCACATGCAATGGTGTTTCAGTGCTCTCAGGAAGGCGTGCGGCTGCAGTATCAGTGCTCCAGTAGCCAACAGCAGGATAGAGATGTGTCTGGCCATTCTCTTCTACTTAATGTGTCCAATTAACCCTGACAGTCACCTCTCACAAAAACAACTTCCCTACAAACCTTTTCTGTGTTAATGACAAGATTTAGTCTTTTCTGGGCTTTTTCCTAACCAAAAAGGTTTAAAAACCTAGCGCAGTCCAGGACACAGTGTCATGGGAAGAAAGGCCTGGAACCAGCCTCCTGAGCCAGCCTCCTCACCAAGGAAAAGCTGATACACACCTGGGTGTTCACTCACCCTCACTGACTCTCGGGTGTTGTAATGGGTGTCTTTATGAAGGCAGGGGAATCTTCAATACCCACAAATGGTCGTGGAATTCCACCTCAGAGACACTTCTAGAAAGCCCTGCATCTTGCTCTTCAGCCCTTCTCTAAGCTGCTGTTGGGATATGTGTCAAAACCAGTATTCTAGATAAGCTGCCAAATGATAAGCATATAGCTATATTAATCAGTTTGGGTTTGCCGAATTCAGTCAAAATACAGTCTGAGGTCATGACACACTTTTAGCTGGGAGAAAAAACAAGATCAATTGGGAATTCCTAAAAGAATGATTAACCTCCCAGAGTCTGGCCCCAACTAAGTACAAGTCAACAGGGGTTTATAAAAGAAATATGAACCCATAAAACAATCAGTGCATCTTTGGAAGAGTACTGTTGAAATAAAATTTAAATTTTCTAAGAAAATGTACTGTTTCCATGGATGTGAATTTTGAATTTACTGTGTCCTTTACAGTTAGTGGGTTTATGACAAACATCTCAATTACAGGAATAAAAAAGTAGCTTATTTTGCAGATCCAGTAACTAATGACAGCTGTCTAAGAACAACAGGCTGTCATACCTAGATACATTTCATGTGATATGTTTTTACAAGTTGGGAAAAGTTTAAGACCATTCTTACTAAATATGGAGCAAAACCAACCAAGTACAAGGACAGTAACTTTTTGAACATATTTTTCATATGGAGTACTTTGTCTGATGGGAATCTTCACAATTTAACAAGGAGGATATTTTATGCAAAACTTAATCTGCTTATCAGCTAAATATGATCCCTCTTGTTAGAAACTTGACAGATAACCAAGCTCCGTAATTTTACAATAATGTACTTTAACATATTCTACAGCCAAAGACAGATTATCTTATGCTTTGTGTTAAAAATAGATTTGTATGATATTAATCTTTTGGTTGTGCTGCAGCGCCGATCTCGCTGCTGACCTTGCCATTATTACAGTAACATGTCAGTCCTCAGACTTCCTCCCTGCTGAGAGTCCAACTGTGTACACTGCTTTGTTCAGAACACATTGAGGAGAGGAAGAAAACACTTTTCCCTCCACGAGATAACAGGTAAATGTACTCCAGAACAGTCACTCCAGTTGACTAAACAGCATTTCTCCCAGAGACATATCCTGTAGAACTAAATTTTCAGGCCATTAACATCAGGCACTGGTCCTATTTTCAGCAATTCCTACGTAGTTTTCACCCTCACAACAGACAAGGACTTGGCACATCCTTCTCTTCCTGCTCAGCACAGCCTTTCTTAGTCAAGAAGATGCATTTTTGTTACAAACCAGTTTGCACTGTCAAACATGGTTGTTTTGTTTTAATCAGACTAGAATCTTTTTTCACCAAAATGAGCAGTATAAAATCTTAAAGTTTAGATCCAAAGACCAACTGCAAATTCTCCATTCTCCTGAGCAATACTATTAATCTTCATAAAACTTCTCATTTCAAATGCTATCAAAATCATTTTAAAATGGTTTCACAGATCATTCACCCTGGTTTTATAGAGGAGAAGTTTGCAAGATTCTGTCCAGAACCATTGCTCTTGGATCAGTAACCATCAATATCTTAAAGTCTGAGAAACTGGTTGGTCAAGACAATGACTTCATAGTGCAGTAAAACTGAACAGGGCTGGTTTAGGTCTGGATTTAATGTGAAATCTTCTGCTGTAGACTTCAGAAGTCTAAGTGTGTTGATCAAGTTCTTTCCTTCACAGTATGAAAGCACAGAAAGGACATTTACACCAAACAATGCTTTCTCATTTGAGTTGCTTAGAGAAAGGAATTCGCACTTTTTTTAAGACTGTACAGTTTCTTAAAAGAATAAGCTTGTATTTTCAATTAATTTACTGACTGTGTGCTATTACTACATTAAACTAATTCTTCTCTGTAATGACCAAATAAATCTCAATAGCTGAATTTACAAATCAGTTTCTTTATGTCAACAGCTTTGCCATGTCAATAAATACAGCACTAAGCCAGGAGCAAGGATTTTTAGCCATCTCTGCTGTCACTTACCTGAGTACAGCTACGTACCTTGCCTAAAACCATCAGGCAAGACTTACACTCAGCAGTCAAGAACAGAAAGGACCTAATGTATCACAGCTGTCATCAGGTAAATGAGAAGAATCCAACATGTCTTGGGGGAAGGAGGGAGAAAAAAAAGAAACATGCCCTTCTGAATCACAGGAATACAACCTATAATCCTAAAATTTTGCATTAAAGTGGCCAGCAAACCTCAAGAAAAGTGACTTTGAGTTCTGAATTAGTGAGGTGATTTCATGAAAGCTTACTATCTTTCTCCCAACTGATGTAATTAAACACAACTGCTGGCTCTCAGCTGTGCTTGAAAGGGTAGCTAAGTGGATGGGTTCCCACAGAGAGCTGTTCTCCTACCATTGAAATTAAGCATCTCACCTCTGGTAACACAGACCATTGTGATATTCATGACAAGATGTGAACAGTTCCCTCAAAATCACATAAGCAGGTTTTAGCAGGGATGTGTCAAAGTCTCACACAAACTTAACCTCAGAACAAACCTGTATTTGAGTCTCCTGCAGCAAATTAAGAGTTAATACATACTCTGGAAAAAAGCCCCGAAACTGAAAAATACTCCATTTTAAATAGCCCTAATCTGTCAGCAGTAGACAAAGTCAAAATTCATTTTCATCTAAAAATGTCTCTCAGATTCTGTAAGTACCATACTATGCATATAAGCTATGGTACCTGTCACATCAAGAGCTGGTATTAATATTCATGCAATGCCTTACTTTTATGTTCCAATGGTATTGCCTTGAAGGCAGATGGATTAAAACACACTGGTATCTTGAAAAAAGCCTTCTCCACAGGCAGAGAGTAGTACCATTACTTAAAATGTGGTGCTAAAGCAACATGCTACATCCTACAGAGAAGATGAAGATGTAGAGCCAATGCCATGGATCTCATAGTTTATGTGTACAAAGAAAAGCCCAGCACAGTTCTCACTGCTGTGACTGCTGCTTTTGAATTTGATGGAATCCTTTGGAACAGGAAGCAGTGTACTCACTCCGTTTCTTTAGACACCTGAGCTAATAAAACCCTGAAGTGCAAAGATGAAAAGAACAGAGGCACACATAGCATGCTAGGAAACAAGCTGTCCTCCCAAGCTGTATGTTATAAATGTGTATTTCCAAAGTTCTCTAATCAGATTTGCAATTCTCCAACAAATGCAGGCCTAGCAGGACAATGCAAGAGGGGTGTAAATCAGGTTAAAAAAGAAAAAAAAAAAGGGACAATACAAGTACTTAAAGGCTTTCAGTATTTGTACTTGAAACTGAAGGAAGGAGAAGGCCAGGCTGCTTCTCTTTTTAGCAGAAGACCAACAGCTGTAATGAAGCAAATTTAACTTAAACATTTTTAACTATTATAAAGCTGTACTTCAGATGGGGGAAGCTGCACAGAAAAAAGACCAATAAGCTGTAAATCCTGTCTGCAAAGGAGAGGGAAATGCACCCTCTGAAGAAACCAGTTTCCGGGTTCTGTCTCAGACAATTTACCTGCAGATTAATTAGTGTGCCAGAGGAGATGGAGCTGCAGCAAGACACCAAAGGGACTCTTCCAGGATACAATCAAATTTAGACCAGCTTATGAATATACAGAGAGTAAACTTCTTGTATCTACAACCCACACACATTACTGAAGAATTCTAATGATTTCATGCTTGTACAGCTCTCTCCAAGATCCCAGCTATGAGTGCTCAGGAGAAAAAGCCCTAACTTGGAGTGCCAGATGGATATGTCATGCCTCACTGGTACCCTGGGTGTTTCTGACAACCTGCCTGTGCTGCCTACCTGCTCCTTAACAACTATTTTCTTCAAGTCAAATGCAGCCAGGTATTTAAGTCACCTCTCTTTCAAAAAGATGACTGTCCATCTGCTCAGGCAGCTGAGTAACCTGACTGTGCTGCCTGCTAGGGATGTGGTTTTATTGTTCCAGTACCCAAAGAAAGAGACCTATCACACTCCCTAGTGCTATTCAAACCATGCATCTGAGCAATGATGTTTATTTTCAGAATAATTTGAGACCGGAAAACCAGTGTCCCACTGCTATCAGAAAAACCAATGTTCTTTAAATAAAAAAAAAAACCAAACAAATTTAAAAATGTTAAATACTTAATTTCTAGTAAAGGAAGTTAATTTCATTTACAATCTTTACTTTTGGTCCAAAATGACCATCAGTTCAGAAGACCTGCAATGTAAATTGAGTTCATTTTCCATGCTAAAGCATTGCTGGAAAGAAAAGCAGCACTGCTGCTGTGACTGACCCCCACAAATCCACGCAACTTGCAGCAATACCACAGTGCACTTTGCTACCTGATCCTTCTGTGTGCTTCCAGGTTAGGAGAGGCTGCCTTACTTTCCAGGATCCGAAGGCACAGGTAAGTGAACAGTGTGTGACAGAGAGGCCTGGAGCTCCTTATCAGAACTGCTCCCTCGCCAGCAATGCCAGAGAAGCCCTGTCAGCACAGCCCCGACCCACCCGGCAGCACCGTTTAATGATTTCACTGCGAGCTGGCTGGCAGCCACCAGGCCGTCATGGAAAACATGCTGAACCTTTTTATTCTGGTAATACCATTGTGCGCTTTTCTCCTCCCGGTGCACAAACATCCAACTAATTAAGGCTGTAGCACACAACAACAATGAAAGACAATTTACAGAGTTGTTTTATTTATCCTTAAATTCCTCTGTTTATCTGGAAAGGAAATTTGAATTGATATTGTCAGCTACATTTTCCAAAAATAGAACACTGCATCAAGTGTGTTGTGTACATTAAATAAACACGTGTACAATTCACTGATCAGGGGCTGAAGGCCTCTTTTCATAAAGCAGAATATATATAAAATGAATAGAGAAAGATTAGTCAATAGCGTTAGAGTAACTTGCAACATTATTATAAAAGTATATACGTTATAGCTACTTTCAACTGTGCACTAGAAAAGTCAAGTACACTGCTTAAGATTAGAACTGTTTTCCTATCCCATATCCTATAAAAATATAATTTAAAAGAAATTAACACTTCACATTGTGCTTCATTTCTAGGTAGAAGGAATATAAGTAGTGACAATATTCTTAAGTTGGATGAAAAAACCCTGTTCTCTCCAATTGCTACCTCCCAACAGTAACCACTGAACTTTAAAATCAGAAGAGAGAATAAAAGAAAAGCTTGACCAGTGCCTGCTCCTGACTGGCACAAACAGGCACGGCTCCAGCCACACCCTGACCCCATCCGTGCTCCTTCCCAGCTGTGCTGCTCCTGGAGAATAACCTGCTCGATTGCCTGCAATGACAGGCAGGAGCACAGTGTCCCAGAGGCTCCTCCAGGGAGCCACCTGCCAGCAGGACACAGGAGGGACACACTGTCTCAGCGGCTGGCTCTTCCAACATGCTGCTCCCACACACTTTCCAGAGTGAACATCAGGGAAGTGCTGTCAAGGAGAAGGTACTTGCATGGCTTGGTTTGTGTTGAGAGGGGATAGGAGGCCTAATTGCTGGTGCAAACACACCCTAAGGCTTTGTTCCCAGCACCTTGCCCTGAGCAAGAGTCCTGTGTAGCAAGTAATTAATACCCTAAGGGAAACTGCAGTGGGCTCCATCACAGTTCTGCTCTGCATTGCCCTCATTAACACCAACTCCACTGACTTCCAGGCAGTGGATAAGTAGCTCCACTATTCCCATGTTTGTAAGAGACAAGGAACCAATAGACAAGTCTTGATTATGCCTGGCTAGACATAATTAAGTATTGCCCAGATAAACAAAGACTCAGGTCATCTAGCCAAGATAAGATGTTTTTAGATTCCAGCATTATGGGAACCTTCTGCCTTGAATAGTTAGTTATACAAAAGCCAAATAGCACTGCTTTTAACTAAGTTTCACAGAAAACTCAAATGCTCATATTCTGCAATGAATTGCAGCTGCCTCAAAAACTGAGGAACAGTTTAACACATGCAATTTTATCAAATCACTAATAATTTGGACACTGTGCAAGGTGGGAGTTTCAAAAGAAGGTCAAAGCCTGATCTTCAGTTGCTCAAAAAATTTTCTGAGAACCCTAAAACCGCATTAGAACGAAAACCCAAGACCTTTTACATCTTCAACATAATGCATAAAATAAGACCAGCACTAGACTTCAGCTGCTCCACGAGACAACACACACAGTGTTATAGGATAGTTCACGTACACGAGAGGTGACAAAGGCACTCCTGGGTTAGGTCTGGTCCAGTGACAGCAGGTAAAGGACTAAATCAGAGAACACACTTGTACTGAAGGCAAGCCACCTCCAGTGGATTTCTGAACTTCTTATAACCTGCTGCCTCAGTTTAAGCATAAGTAGTTATATAATTACAGACTACACAAATTAAGTTTGCCATAAAATCATATACGGGCAGTTTAACCAAAGGAAGTTGTTATTACAATAAAAATGAATCATGAAGATACCTTCTATAAAAACTTTCACACCACTTGGCTTCCTTGCTAGTTATCAATTTCGCTTGGGAAAGATCAACACCATAACATGCCTGCAATATGTGTACAATTATTAGTCTTACTTAAAAATGTCACCTCCATTGCAGCTGTGAGCACATCCAAAGCATTTATTACATAATGAATCCCTGAGTTCTCTTACATAACAAATCCCTGAATCCCAATCACATTAGTTACGTACTACGCATATTTTTTCCACATAACTGCACACCTGACATTTGAAAAATCTGGCTGAACGTTATCTTATAGCCATCTTTATTTAAAAACACATACTGCACTTTACATTATGATTAACATTTTAAAATACACTTCTGTTTCCTCACTCCCTATTTTTTGTTATGCACAATTTAAATCTTCTGTGTAGATTATCTAATTTATGACATTCATATAAACATGCTCACACATATACATGATTAATGCATTCTAGAGAAAAAAAATTGAGCATAAAATTACTTATGAATCTCCTGAAACACTGTGAGCCAATAACAAACACACTATATTAAAATCAATATACACACACACACACTTTCAACACAGCAAAGATATCATTATAAACTAAGTGTACAGATAAGCCCACGCTTTCCTGTTTGCCTCCTATCACTTAACATCTCACAGCTTCTCCTTTCAGACTTTAATATTCAGCATTTAATACTCCACAACATGAAATCTAATGTTAATTTAAGGGCAGGGCCTGATCCTCAATGTCAGCTGGGATAGGAATATATGCTGGTGATATTTTAAAAGGAGGAAAAAATTATGACATTATTTCCAAACCCAGTTGTGTCACAAAGTCATAATCAGAGCACCAGCTTCAATAACATCCCAGGCACCACAAAATTGGCTCTCATGAATTACACTTCAATTTAATGCCTAATCAGATGACCGTGCATCAAAATCATGTAACATAAACTTAGGCCATAACTTCAGCACTGCAACAGGTCCCCTCGACCAGCAGCCAGTGTGACCTTCAGAACAGGGTTAGAAAATCAGCCACACACACACCATTTTTGAAGCAGGTGACTATCAACAGATGAACAGAACACTGTAAATCTAAATAGCAAGGTATGCACAAACACTTTTTATTTTTAAAGCATCGTTAGGTTGCCATTTTTTGTTCAACAGGAAAAATTAATATTTGATTTGCTTTTCTTTCCTGTGAAATATAATGAACACATACACACATTCTTGAATAAAATTATAAAGCAGGTAGAGGAGAAAGCAATGTGGTAATTACAGGTTGAGAGACTCAAGTATTTATACATAACTACAAAATTCCAGATCTTAACCTAAGCATTGCCATATGGAGGAGCCAAACCTGTTCACAAAGTGATGTTCCTTGTACTGTTACACCAATGGCTACAGTCTGGATGGCAGAACCTTACATCTGTTGTGGACATTGTGATAAATATTTATATATATATATATATATGCACATACACACATTTGAAACCAGCTTTTCAAAGCAGCTACAAGATCTGGAGGGTTCAGTCAGGAAGCTACTGAGCACCTATTTGAAGTCAGTAAAAATTCTTCCTTACTCATGTCCTATACCTTACAGTATCATGCCTGAGCATTCAGAGACTGATTCTCTTCTCTTCCCTTATGCCCAGCCAAAAAATGTAATGTGTTGAACTGAGGCATAAAATAAAGCTGAAAATGCCTACAATTCACTGAAGGAGTAGAAATAGGTATAGCACAATTTGGCTGCTGCCCAACTCAGGAACAAAAGATGTGCTTGAATTAAAATACCCAATTCAAACACTGTTAAACTTGAGGAAAGTTTTAGTCCTATCCCCACAACTTCAACATAGTCAGTGGCCTTATGATTTAAACATGATTTAATTCTAAGATCTGCTTATCGCAGACAGCTTCAAAGTAGTGGAAAATCAGTAATTTAATACTACTTTAAAAAAATAAAGAACTTTTCTCAGACTACAGTCATTGCATAATACAGTGCTCAAAAAAAGGAAGAGAAACCACACTTCTGTTACATAATTAAAACAACACTGTAAGTTAATTTCTCTGCAATTTTAATATGACAATAGCAAAAGACCTAAGGAACAGGCATTCAGGAACATGACATTCTTAGCAGAGTCCTTTCTCTGGGCCTTCAGAGTTTATTTTTATGTAAATCTGCAAAGAAAACTAAGCCCTAGAGTACACATGGGAAAAAAAGGCAAAGACTAATCTAAAGCTGGAAAATTTAGAATGCACGTAACACAGAACTGATTACAAGTTTTAGTTGGTAGCAAAGACAACAAGCAAAATAATGATGTGATTGGATGTTAATCTTAAATTTGCACTGATTGTAAGAGGTATATTTTTCTAAATACCTCAGTGGCTAAATATAAGTTGCACTTTGTCAAATGCCTACATTTAAGGATGCAAGGATGCTGTTAACTGTCCTCTCCAAAGGCAGTATTATAAGCCAAGTTAAGTTAGAGTAGGCTTGGTACACTGCAAGATGATTTTAACACCATCCTGTAGCTAAATTTGTTTCTTACACGAATCTAAAACACAAGCTCTTTGAAACAAATGGAGAGCACAGTGCATTGAAAGAGCAGAAAAAAGCAGCCTTCCAAAAACATGCAACAGAAAGCAGTTCAAACCACCTAAGGCAAAAACACACTATACATTTATATATCACATTATTAGCAAGAAAAATAAACAACTTACAAATTTAAATTGATAGCACAAGGTAATAAATTTAAGGATATTAATCCACTTTTGAACAACAGCCTTTCAGGGCTTCTGATAAGGGGAGACAGGCATACAATTGCTGCCACACAATAGTAAAAAGGCACTATAGCTTTAGGACAGAATGCAGAGACGACATTTTAAATTCAAACTCAGAGCATGTAAGCTACCCTTTGAACCCTGCCAATCTCAACACCACCGCTGCTGTATCAAGTTCCAACAGAAAATTATAATAGAAATATTTGTACCAAATGCCACTTCCACAGACCAGGCTTGCCAGAATCTATGAACTTAAATCCATAAAATCTTTAAAATAGTATTAAGGGAGCTGTTTAGCCATCACTGCTATCCCTCTTCATATTTTTCTGTTTAAAAAAAGCTTCATTAAAGATTCATACAGCATAAATAAAATGTGCAATGCTGCAGCAAATCAATTGAAGAGGAAGGGGTAGAACTCAGACCTCCTGGCTCTGGATCATTTCTCTCACTCACTAGACCATGCCTCTGATTTCAGCAAGTTACACCGAGTGCTCCCAGGTAGCCACCAAGCTTTAAATGAAAATGCCAAACACCTGTACAGTCCTTGGGCAGTGAGGTTCCTGCACAGCACACTCCAGGGCCCCCAGGAACAGCCTGACACACGCATTCTAGGAACAGGATGTACCAGGATGCACAGACACTGCAGGAATTGAGGTGGGCTGAACACAGGAACATTCAAGAACTCCAAATGCCTGGACAGCAGTTCAATCACGGCAAGGCAGCCACATCAGTGCAACACAGCCAGACACTGCCCCACCTCCACCCCAGAGATCTGGGCTAATATTTACAGAGATAGCAAGCCTTGTCCAGCACAGCCCCTATTTCCTGAAAACACCATCTAAAAGCTCCCCACTCACCTGTGTCTCTGGAAGGCCCCCACACCACCAGCCTCTGCAGTTTCTAGGGCACAGCATTCTGTCACTAAGCCATGGTAGCCACGAGCCACCAGCCCCTCACAGAGCTAAGCCTTTGAACAGGCAGGTTCAGAAAGCATGTCAAGAGACTCTGGCTTGCTCCTCAATAAAAACTCCACCTCTGCAAAGTCTTCAGTTATCAGCAGTCTACAAAAAGCATTCAAAGGGTTCTTAAATCAGAACTTCCATCAGATGTGCTTAATGCAATAGTTGCAGCAATTGCACCTGTATCACCTCTTCACTGACAGACAAATTAGACTTTATCTAGTTCTAGAAGACCTGCTGATTACTTCGGCGACTTAGAAGTGCCCAAGGTTCTGCATGTTAATTGGGGATCATTCAGAAGACACAAGTTTAAAACACCTTGAAGACACAGCATTAAGTGGACATTACAAGGAAGCTGGACAGGCAACTATTCCTTTCCTCCCTAGTCTACAAGATGAGAACTGTTACACACCAGCATTATAAAAAATCTGAATGTCTGTGCCAATAAAGCCTTTCCTATAAGAGGATTTTAAGTTACCCCTATGAAAGTGGCAAAAACTGCAGGAAGCATAGCTGGTCCTTGCTTGAAACTAAATAAAACTCTCCCATGCTACACATCAATCTACACTGAAGAAAGATGGAATCTGAAGGCAGATACAGCTTGATTATATCTTCAAACAATTTAAAATAACAAGTTCTGTAGCTTATCCCATATCATGCATTTGTGACAATCTTATAGATCAGCTTTCCTGTTGGGTGCCACTTACACGTGCCAAGGGTAGTTTAGAATGAATCCTGAGCACAATGTCTCTGCTCAGTTACACCAGCCTGCCTTCTCTTTCCTTGAGAATAACATGAGAAAGCCCAGGACCAAACAACAGAGTTCTGGTGAGGGGTTTCTTTCGTTTTGTTTTTTTCCTTAGAGTAAGTCAATTTACTTTAAGAACAAGATTAATGGTGCATCAGTAATAATATTTTGCTTTTCCATGTGATTAACTCTGCTTATCTTTCTCTGGACAATAGGCTGCGTTACCCACAAAAACCAAAACATCAAAACTCATGACAGACATTGTATTACTGTCAGCTCTCCAGAAAATCAATACAAGCATCAGAAAAGGGCCATTGTTTTCTGAGGTGGGGGAAGAGGAGAAAAGCAAGAGAAGGATTGATCAAACAGCAAAAAGTATTCAAGAACAAAAACATTCTCTGAGAAAAATTAACTACACACAGTCTCAGTATTGAATTGGGTTGGAGAGGGATATTGTTGTGATTGAAAACTAAAGAGTTTCCTCAAGTTTTAGAGCAAGAAAGAATGATTATAGCCTGAAATTTGAGGATTATTCTCCCTAAGAAACTGTCAATTAGCATAACTTTGAACCCAGCAAAACTCTTACTGACTACCAGATGTAACTATGGCAACAAGATCCAGGAACCTACAATAAATATGATACAGTGTCAATAACCCAGGCTTTTTTCATGTAAATAGATAAAGCACAAGAAAGACAGAAGACCATTTCCAATGGTTTCGATTCAATTTTTAGATCTCTTCAATGTTACCACATTCCAATGACTAGTAAAAAAAAAAAGTAAGAGAAAACTAAAAGGAAAGAAAACACATCTCTCATGGAAAAACTATTTGGAATTTAAGAAAGAATAAGATCACACTTACGGACTTCTTCCATTAAAGCTGTGAAATTCTGTAAGCAGATAGAATCTCTATTAAGTTCTGTAAAGAGGTTTGAAGTTGTTTCAGAACACCTACTCAGTTTAATGAGTGAGATTTTTTGCGGAAATAAGTCAATACCAAAAATAAAATAAACAGAACCAAATTCTCTTATTTGGTTACATCTCCCAGTTGCATCTGTAACGTGTGGTATTTTCATATCTGGGAACATTAAGTCAGAGCTTTACACAGCAGCATTTACAACTGTGAATCACTGCCCAAACAAAATGAAGTTCTCTCCCCCATTCAGCAGAGTACAGAAACTTCATGGAAAAGCAGAACACTCTTCCTTCCCCACAACTTAGAAATGGCTGAGCGATGGCACAACAACCACATTGTCATTCAGAGAGTATCTGCATATTGGATAATGTGAAAAACAGTGGCTTCCTATCACCTAAAGCCTCCCATCCCTGAGAACTGAAAAATCCCATGACAAAAAACATCAAGGAAGGCAATGCACGTATAAAAACACAAGTCATGCAAAATATTTACACTCTAGACCAGAAAATACAGAATAATGTGGGACTGAACATGGGGACACGCGAGAAACATGATTTCCATGTGAGGGACATGGAAACTTAGGAGGGTGCTGGAGTGAAATGTATAGGAAAAAGAATACTATAGAAAACTGAAAACAGAACACAAAAATTCAGAAAGGGATTGATAATGGAATGACAAGTCCCAGACAAGATGCAGACATGACATCAGGGAACTGAAGATTCATTACAAACAGAGCTGAGCTGAAAAGCTACAGAGTCCTTTCCTCCCAAAAGGATCCTAATGCAAACGCCAGTTCTGCCTGCCTGTATCCCTCTCCAGTTGTGCCTAGCTATGAATAGCTTACTGCCTCCTATCCTCATATAAATAGCTTGAAGCCACAGTACTAAATCCCAGCAAGAGCTTGAGACACATGCTGGCCTGGGGTACTGACTGAAGACAAAAAAGAGGATTTCACCTCCACGTAGATGGGTGTTTCAGGAGGACAGAGTCCACTCTCACTCTCCTGGACTGCAAAGATTTGCCAAAGCATCTCTGCACCCACTAGCATCCTAAAAGGAACCATTAGAGTTGTGTACTGTCTCCAATTAATTGCTGAACTATTCCCCTACATCAAATATTCCTTTAGGGTATGGATTGCCTGATGCAAGACAAAGCATGCACAAAACAGTCTTAATATTAGACACCCATTCATGATGCATATTTTCAGAGACAGCATAAAAGGAGCTAAAAAAGAAATTCAAAAGCTTACAGCATTTTATCTAGAGCCTTACGTTAGATCCCCAAAAAAGCCTCATTTGTTGAAATATACGTAGTTTAACATTTTTATGCTTCTTGCTATTCAATGACCTATTTTCTTACAGTGAAAAAGATTATCAATAACTGAAAGCACATTTGTACTTCTGTTTGCTCATTTATGATAGCTCTGCAGCCACTACAAACTAGACAATGCCCTCACCAGATCTCAGCCTAAGTGGTTTCAGCTTCACACCACACTTGGACAGACATTCAAGAAGCTGCCTTGAGAATTCAGGTGTCCTTTGCCCACCTAGTCATCAGCAGTGAGCCATCCCAGGTAGTGCAGGCTCTCTGCATTATAGTCCACGAAGAACCCACTGCACAACCAACCACCAAACAAGAAACCCACCCAGAACACCATCACACAACAAACCAAAAAACTCAACAGCAACAGCCCCCCAGCTCCCCACGTCTAAGCTCAAATACCCAGCTTAAAAATACAGAGAGAAGAGTTAACTGGAGATAATACACACTATTTCATTTTATGTCCTAACTCAGGCAGTGTGAATAATTGATTTCTCGGTTCGGCAGATCGAACTGAATTTGAAATAGCTCCTTCTCTTGCTCAAACCCTCTCAAAACTTCATTTTGACATGACATATTCCATTTCAGACTTGTAACAAAAGCTGTGAAATGAAGGCCCAGTTGACAAAATGGAGAGGAGAAAGAGGAGCTCCCCTTTAGAAAAGCTCTGTGTGCCTGTGACTCGGGATCACAGCCAAGCCAAGGAGCAGCTCCCTCATGGTGAAGGGACCTGTCCTGACCTCCTCTCCTGCGGAATATGAGCAGCAGTGAATAAAGAGGGAGAGCATTTTTTGGGTGCACTACTTATTAGGTTAGCCCAGATCTATCATAAAACTGACTGCTCCACAATCAAGTGCTGCATTCAAATTGAACCTTCTCCAGCAAAAGGACCAAAGGACAACTACCTTCAAAGCAAGCAGTAAGACATCCTTCTGAACTCCAGCCTCCTGGCACTTCAGTCTAGTCTAATTCACATAGAAGATTTCAAGCAAGCTGGAACATTCTAAATATCTTGGAACAAAGTAAGAGAAGAAGCTGAGAGTGCCTGGGCCAAGAAAGCCTGCAGTAAGCACCTGCATGGGATGGAAGAGGGACAGTTTACAGTCTCTGTGCTGAATCAGGTTTCCCACATCCTGGGCAGTGCCCTGATCAGCACACACTTGGATAATGGGCAAGGGATGTCTCACTTTCTTTGGTTTGTAAGTCTCACTATTTTTCAAAGCTGAAACTATTCAACTATGTTGAATATACCTTCAGAACATATGAAATCTCATTTTTAAAGAAGTAATGTTAGTTGCCAAAACGTTCCCTGAATTCTTGTGTAACACTAACATCCTGCACATTAAGCATCATTGTGGCCAGCAGCAATGGATGAAGCATCCATGTCCATAGGAGTGAGAGCTACAAACTGAGCTCTTGTGTTTTCAGACACACTGCACCTTCCAGTAAGAAATGACAAAGGAGGAATAGTCAGTTCTCACATGGAATATGAAGAAACCAGGATAAAACAGCAACACCAGAACAGCAGTTGAAAACTTCCAGCTTTTGCCCAGGTGCTGAGGCAAGTGACAACACCTGGAGCTGCCAGGGCAGCTGGCAAACACCAGGCTAGACAAATACATCAGAGTTCTGATGTATTTTAAGATTTTCATGGGGCTTTTCAATTCTTCCGCAACTTCCATAATCTGTTTTTGTTATTGAAGGACTAAACATATTAAAGAAAAGAAAGTACATTTTATGAAAGCATTGCTGAATAAGCAAAATACCCACTGGACTCCCTGAAGATACCTAAATCCTCATATACCTCATACCCCTGAGCTAATAAAAATAAATAAATAAATAAAGTGGTCCAAACTTTGAGGTAATAACTTCATTACTTAAATAATGTCACTATTCCTTATAAGACCAAGTGATTCATCCAAGGTCACAAACAGTCAATGCCTCTTGACACAAGATTAGACTTTAATTGTGACAGTTCACATGCCTGAACTTAAAGGTGAACTCTGCCAGCAGAGGCTCAGAACAAGGAGCTGCAGCATTACAAAAAGACACAGGCTGTCATTGACTGATGGTTTCTGGCTCCGGGAGTCAGAAGCATTTTGTACATCCTTCTGTTACGGTCCCACAGCCCAACCCTGCCACCTTTCATTCAAAATACACTGCCTGTCATGAGACATAACCTCAGGAGTACATTACATGTCTATGAAACACAATTAAGTTATAAAGAACTTGCAATTAATACAGATCCTTTTTTCCAGTACAGCATATGGGAAAAAATAGGCTGCTTATGATGAGCAAAAACACCTTTTAAGTTAAAACTAAAATCAGTTCCAAACTTGTTTCACGTTTTTATTCATGATGCTCAAGTTGATTAGTTCACCCTCACAGTGTTCAGACAGAGAAGGCAGTTTTCCTTTATAAATTGTTACTTCTGCTGCATTTCTAAAGAAACTCCTTCAACAGCCTACTACACAGATTACAAACATGAAGATAAGTATTATCAGTTTTGTCAAATTAGATACTGAATTTATTAATAATTTACTGTAGCTTTTAGGAGCACAGTTTAAAATAGCTCTCCCATCAGCTCTTATATCAGTCCATATCAGATACTGTGGAAATTATCCTCAGAACCTACATCATTAAGATAAAAACAAAATAACAAGACTGAGCAAAAGCTAAGCAAAATTTTAACTTTGTGAGTAACATCTCTCACTTCCATGCAAATCCCTGCCTGTATGCTGAAGGCCACTGGAACAGAGCTGCTTAATTAGAGATGCTGCTGAAGTTAAGAAAAGTATCCATGCAAAGAGCGAGGAGAAAGAGGTATCTCTAAGCCCCTCCTTCCACATGAAGGATTTCAAATCACCTTCCTTGCTTCCTTTATAATCCCTCCATTTGTTTTTTTCCTCTCTACACTGCCCTCCCCACCCCTAAATACCATCACTATGGAAAATAAGCTCATTACAGTGCAGCACGGGTAAGCAAGTGCAGCCAGGAATGAATCAATTGATCCCAAGCTCCATATTAGTGGCTGCCATTTGCACCATGAGGGGAGAGTGATGGCACTGCCCACAGACAGCAACCCAGACTGCTGCTGGTCTTGGAGAGTTTCTGCCAACAGAACAAGTGCTGAGTTCCTCAGGATTCCAGGTCAGCTTGCCAGGAATCCCTGCTCCAATACATTAATCTCAATCACTGTGGTTATATTACACTGGAGTTTTATCTCTACATTTAAAGCTAGTTACATGAGGAACCTGGGTGAGGACTTTGTGATCATGAACGCAGCAAACCCACAGTCTTTTATCCAGGAAGCATTAACAGTTACCCTCTATTTTAAGTTATTTTGCTTTGCCCATACAGGCACAGCTGACATGCAGCCTCTTTGCATTTCTTCATATTTGTGCCAAAGAATCCGTACATGACTCAGCTGGAGTCAACAGAAGGACAATTAATATGATTTTGCCCCAAGTTTGTCATATGAGATTCATGTTGCCGTAACCGATTTATGGAGTAATAAAACTGCACTATTATTAAACTTTCAACAGCATATCAGTAACACGGATTACAGAAGTCACCTCCTATTGGGAAAAGCTAAAGCTGCTATACAAACATTTCCAGGCAGTAAGCATTAATTCAATCTGTAGTTCTTCTGAATAAACAGTGCCCATCTCATTTAATGTATTTCCATGCAGAATTTTGTGTAAGTCGAGAAAAATCTCAACCTTCACTTCTTGAAATCTGATCAGTATGTTCACTTTGTTATGTAAAAAGTGTCTGGAAAGAGGAGAAAAAATATTTATCTCAGTGACACTGAAAATTAGCATGAAAGATTTCTTTCTATTAAGACTACTTTTTTTGTAGCCTTTAAAGTGGGATATTAAGTATAAACACAGAAAGTCTCTTAGAGCAGAGAATTCCAAAGAGGTTCACAAATTATGGTCTCATTACATCTTTGCATGTCTTCTCTCATTTAAAATGTATCCTACTTTCAGACCTCAGCAAATTCAAATAACAGAAATATAAGAGGTAACACTATTAAAAAAAGGCATCTTTAAGGTAAGTTTAATAGACATTTTTAATGCTATTAAAATCACTCCTGTATATAGGTCATTTCACAATAAACTCACATAATTCATAGGATTGTATGCAACAAAATCCAGCCCAAAATTATTATAAAAGCTCATACTTGACCCAAATTTGTATTCAAACATCATGATTATATGAAAAGTTCACTTGTGTGTCTTCCTCACTCGTGCTGCTGTTACAGCAGCAAACCAGCAGCCCTGCCCTGTAGCTAACCTTAGCAAACAAAGAGAAACATCCTTCAGTAAGAAAATATGCCATGGGATCTTAAATAAATTTATTACGAATTCAAATTATCACCTTGAACACCTTCTGATCCCAAGTTGAGACAGTGATTTTTGTGGCAGGGCTGACCATTAGGATCAAAGTGTATTTTGTGATCTGGCATAGTCACTATCCAGAACTAGCAAAAAGGAGACTGTGATCCAGAAAAGGACAAATTTCAGGGGAAAGGGACGTCATATTTAAAATGCCTTCCTTTCCACTCATAGAGCTACCCAGCCTTCAGAAATTTTTGAGCCTCTGAAAGACAGTTATAACCAAGATTCCCAAAGGGATTAAGATAAATGGGAGGGGAGCCAGCAAACTGAAGCTTTATGTACCAAACATTCTCTTCAATAATTCACAAGCCATGAAATTGGCTCATATATTATTTGGCTTTGGTCCAAAGCCAGTCTAATTTGTCAATTCCAGAGAAAAGTAAAACAATGTATACAAAAGTGACATGTAATGCATATCTCTCACAGACTTCAGGATTAAAACAACTAATTGCTTTCTTGAGAAAACACACTGAGCGCCATGCTGGCCAGTCTTTTATTTTCAGGCAGGTGTGCAATCTGCTTCCTCCAGAGCCCAACACAAGACATGGGGTACTCTCCTTCCCACTTTATGTTTCGTATCCCATGCACAATGCTGCATGTCCTCTGATTGCCATAAAATTTCCATATACAGAAAGCCCAAAGTAACAGACACTAAAAGAATGAAGTCTCTTCACTGCACCATTTTATCCCATCGTGTATGTAAATCCAACTAATGTTTCAACCAACACCAGTACTCACACTACACTTGTTTCCTGGGCATCCTCAGCTCCTCACAGGAATACTCTGCTTTTAGGGATTGATTCAACCATCAACTTCTCAAGGAGGAAATAATATCAGGGAAAGCACTGACAAGAAAATACACCACTTCATGAGCCAACTGTGATATGTGGAAACAAGCAATTACATCTTTGTAGCAACTCCAAGAAGTGCTGATATTAACTATTCTAAACTCAGTCCTGTTCCGTGGTAGAGGAATTCTGAACAGTGCAAAGAGGGAAAAATTGCATGAGATTTCATATTTACTGCTTCAAATTGCTTAATTTGCAAAATGAAAGGCCAGTTCTTACAGTTAACTTTAAAATTCCATCTAGAGTTACGGCAAAGCCATTTCTGAATCATTTGCTGCAATAATAATTTTTCATACGTATATTTTACCTTTATCCATATAAAATAAATATCTAGCAAAAATATGCTTCCCTAAAAGAAACACCATTGACAGTTTAGAAGACAAGTATCAAGTTGTTACTACTGGGGAAAAAAATCTGGCCTATGATCTCTAACCAAAATATTATTTTTACAACAGAGCCAACAGTTCCTCAAATTTCAAAGCTGAGATCTCAAATCATTCACAGAACAATCATCATGCTCCCTTTGCATTCTGCTTAGTATGCAGGCTCTACTTGCAATTATTTGCAGAACAGACATTCACGTTATTCCAACCAGAAGGTATTATCAATGCAAACAAACTTTAATATCCCCCTCAAATTGCATTTGCTATCAAAAAAATCCAAATACACACTGTACAGTGAAGGACCTTAATCCAAGCAGTGAGGAGAGATGCACCAAATAAGCCTGTCATGTTTTGGCTCAACATGTGGGTAAAACCAGTAGACTAAAAGTGTCTTCTATACTGCTGGACAAAGGCAGGGCTGAGAAAAGCATTTTACAGAGCAGAGATCCTCTTCCCAGCACAGCAGTAAGCCTGCAGAGCAATTCCAGAGACGGGGAGCGAGTGCCGCGTGCTCTGCCAGCAGCACCCAGGCTGCTGAGGAACTGCTGTGGGTCCGAGTCCTCACTCACTCACCCCACTCTGAGGGCTCCTCAGATGGACACGGCCAGCCAGGGGAACAACAGGCCACTCCCTGAGAAATACCACACTGCTGTTAAAGATGTCAGGAAAAGAATGAACCCACTCCCAGCCCACTCCCTTCACACTCTAAACGAGCCTTCAGCAACACTGGTGGGCAAAAGCAGGATGAAATCTGGCCAACAACTACTGATAGTCTGCAACACCCAAATCACACCAAAACCAACACTGCAGACACACTCACATCTATTTTAGAGATTCACAACCAAATTCCTTTTTTTGATTTAATACAATGCTTGCCTTTTTTTTTCTTTTCAAGTTAAATTACAGCATTACAATGTCAAGTGTGTGTCAAGACACTGAGCTTGCAAAGTGAATCTTGTCATTTCTGCATGAAAAAGATGTGCTGCACTTGCCCCAAACATTGAAGTTGACATACCTATTTAAGAAAACACTCTACAAGCTACAAGAAGAAAATTAAAGGCCATTGCTACTGTAAAACTAATCAGGATGTATTTTCTCATTTACTGCCAGGTAAGGGAATTCTACTCTTTGTGGTGATTAACTTGAGTGCCTATTTAATCTCCTTTTCAATGTTTTTTGGCAGAAATCCTTACAGATGCAAGACCCAGAGAACACGTAAGAGAATAACATGCATTTTGAAGTGCAAACACATATCTATAAACAATCTATCTGCCAATTTGAAATTAAATACATAAAGATCCTACAACAAATTTATAAAAGGAATTAAAAGAAAGTGGAAATCAGATTTTTTAATTGGCCCAAACCAGCTCTATTCTAGTCTTGATTTGTTTTACTATGTGGTATTTGTGGATATAAAAATGCACCTGCAAGGTGAACGTATCCTGTGTCAAAACTAGAAAGAGTGAGTGCAAACCACTGACCTTAACTTGACTTGCTGTTTGGAATTAAGTTGCATTAACTGCATTCTGCTCAGGAATACCTGCATGATCAGCAGAATTAAATGGCATTTTAATGATTTATCAGACTCTAACAATCTTTTGAGCCCTGACAAGTTCAGCCCAAACTGAACTAATGAACTCCTAACTAGGCCCCAGACCAAGACGATGACTTTGGATTGTTTGACCACGTACTTTCCCCTCTGTAATTGGGTGGGAGTGGGTGGTTGTGTCAAAACAAAAAGGGGGGGGGAACTCTCTTCATACCTGTTGCTTAAAATGTAAGAGAAGAAATGACTGAGTTTTACAAGGATTAAGGCTGTGGCACCAGAAGCAGCTCGTGACAACTGCAATTGGAACTGGGAGAAAGAATAAAAATAACTCATGAAAATGTAGCAAAGTAAAACTAAAAAGCTACTATCTGGAGTTGTAACTGTCAAAACTAAGTGTGACAACGTGGCTTTATAATTCTCAGATTACTGGATTCTTTATCTCCTGGGTTCTGTATCTCTCTGCTTTCACTGCCAGCCCTTCCCAGCAGTTCTTCTTCTTGACCTCACAATCCATGAATAAAACACACTTTCAGTCTCGCACCCCTGTCATTCATTCATCACTCTGCTAAGTCCCTTTGCTGGCTCTGCTTCCCATTTTATGCATCGTAAAATTCTGTACACGTTTAACAGAGCAGCAATTTATAAATAGCTTTTATTACACAAGGCAGGCTTGATGCTCAAATAAAAGGTCAGAGATACTGACACTTTATTCTTAAACTTCTCTATTCTGCTGTTCCTCCCAATTTCTCACAATTAGCCACCCTCAAAGAATGCTAATGTTGATTTGTAATTATCTTTCCTCTTTGATAAGTCTATTACTTTAATAGTGGTCAATATATCCTTTTTATATGTGAAATATTAGGAAAAAAAACTAATAGACCAGGCCATTATCCCCACACCAAGTCATAAATCAGCCCCAGACAACCATCTGTAAACAACAAAGCAGGGATGCTTCAGGGACAGACTGAACTGAAGCAGGGCCACTGAAACAGCAGGTGAAGCAAAGGATCAGGGTATGGATTTCACATCCAGAAACCACTACTCTCTATCAGGGGATGACAGCCTTCTTGCAAGGCTTTGCATTCTTGCCCAAATCAATTTCAGCCTACCACTTTCTGCATACCTGAGAGGAATACAGAAAAAAAGAAATTAGAAAAAGGAAGGTGTCACTGAGAAGAATGGGGAATGCTGCACTGTGCTGGAACTGATGGCTCCGGGAAGAGGTGAAGTCAACAAAGTTGTGTGGGAAGAGAGGTTACACAGCTTCAAGGAGCTACAGGGCAGACCCTACACGCTAGCAGTAGCTCTCTTTCCCTTGACTAATGTTATGCATTGGTAAATACCCTAAAATAGCTGAATAATGGCAGAAATAGTCCAGAGAGGCAAAGAAGTTCTATGGCAATGTCTCTCCTTGACAAGATCATTCCAACAGCCTCTGCCTCTCCTGGCTTGGTTTATTCTCAGGCTCACCAGTTCTTTGTGCAGGTATTGATAAACCAGATACAAATTCTCCCCACAGCACAACCACCTGTCACTGTGTGATAAAATTAATCCAAAACTGAGGCTCTATAGTGAAATTATGATATAAGTAAATTGTATGGATGTCTGTAGGGAAATGTAAGAACTCAAAACACTTGCTACTCAATTACCCCTTTCAACACTACCTGAAAATATTAAAGAAAATTACTATTGCTGAGCACTCTAAAACCAGTTTGCTAAGACACCCACTGATATGAATAATTGACCCTGCACTTAAGTATTTTAATTTTTTTGAAGTTCATAGCCCACTCATCTCCCCCTTCAGGTGTGATCTGACACACAGCCAAAAGGGAAGGCTGTTTAGAGTTCTAATAGCACAGAAACCCATTTGCAAGTGCTCTCTTCATTTGTCCTCTACAAATCAGTCAAGGGCCCAAGCTCTTGAAGAAATACTGCTGAACTGAACTCTGGTATTGCTACAATTGCCCAGCAGCAAGGCTGCAAATGGAAATGATTCCCAAGGACTGAGAAACTTCATAGCATCCCAGCAGAAAGACTGATAAAGAGGAGAAAAACGAGAAGGGAGCCTCGGAATGATTTGTGCTCAGCATGTGCCAGGCCTGTCTCCACCCTGAGCTAGTGGGGAGAGCTGGAGATGCTCCACAAGTGTCCCAGCCCTCACTCCCTGCTGCACTGCCTTTGGCTTGCATGTCCCTCTCCGTGTGTGCAGCAAGAACATCCCTGCCCAGCAAAGCACCAGAGATGGCTCACCAGCATCCAGTGAGTGCTCTCAGCACAGGGCAAGTAGCAAGAGAGAAAGTTACTGTGAGCAAGTTCTCCCAACACTCAATTTACCTTCTTCAACAGAGATAAGGAAAAGAGAAAAGTAGCAGGGTCATCAAAGTCAAGCACCCTCATGTTCCATTAAATTTCTCACTATTGTGATTTCAAAGTCATTTGGTGGAAACCAAGACAATTCCACCCACCAGAGGAACAGCATCGTTTCTAAATCAAACAAAGAGAGACAAAACACAAAGACTAATTACTATTAAGGAGGAAATTTGTTACATTTAGATACATAAATCACCAAGGTTGTAATATACAGTCACTGGGCGTAGCAACTCTTTGTAATCAGTTCCAAACTGAGGTTATCTACCTTGGAGTGCACATGTGCAATTCTTCCCATCAAGAGACCCCACATTCCAAAAGGGCACACAGCAATACTCTTACATAGTCCTACATTAGTTCAAAGCTTCATCCCAACTTCCATGTGATTCACAACACACAGGGAACCTGACACATCTTTAGTTTACTGCACTTATCAGGCTTTCAACAACGCTTCATAAAGACATCATCTACCAGGAGCACAGGTCTCTAAACACTCCAGTTTCTTTTTGGGGTGCTTTAATTCTTGTGGGACATGCTAGAGGCATGTGTTTATTACTGGTCTGCTCTGCTCACTGATACTGCATCCAGTCAAATAAATATTTGCAACACCCAGCAATACCTTCTCTAAAGCAGAGCATCTCAAACACTTGACAAGTACCAATTAAGTCTTGTTATATAGAGATATTATTTCTCACTTTTTATATCATTCCATTTAACTTCTTAATGAGGTGGAATAATTTAGGAGACTGCCTACAAGAGTATTAACATGGAGCTGTTGCAGTTGCCATATCCAGAAATCTCTGTGCACCTGATAAGGACAAGCCTCATAACCACCCATATGGTATTTGCTTATTATTTTGCAAATACATATTCCATTTTAGAGTAATACTCTACACACATGAGATAACCTCATTAGAAACACTGCACTATAACTGATAAAAACTGAAGGAGATGGGGTCCAAAATGCTGATTCCAGTAGGCAAGAAAGCAATAGCTGAAATTAATTCCATACTGAAATCCCATGACCTGAACAGAATGCAAAGTGCAGTAATTATATTCAAATACGATGAATGCCATAATTATGACTTCAGAGATAAGTGGAAATATTTTGAGAAGCAGTAGTTCAACTAAAGCCATATTTAAAATTGGGAGTGTTAGCCTACCTACTATAAAACAGTTGTAGTAGATTAACAATACTTGTAATTTTAATTGTCTATGTCTGCACTTACGCTGGTTTGGAACTAGAGAAAAAAACCCTCCCCTGTCTAACACGCTGCCATGAACAATGCTCCTTTAGAGACATGAAACTCCTCTCTGAGTCAAGGAGGAACCACTGCCCAAGTGTTTTCAGGGACACCTCAATTTTCCTCAAAGACCTGTAAGGTCTTCACTATCTGTAGCGAATATGAGCAGAAACAAAGAATCCTTTCCAGGTAATGTAACTGCCTCTAGGGTTATTGGAAGGAGGAACTTAAGCAGTTATTCTTCAAGTTTAAAGACAATCAGGAGAAAACAATGCAGTTATTACAGACAAATTTTGATGAGAAGATCGGTCACCTATAAATGAAAGTCATTCCTTACACAATTCTCTTTTTTAAGAGACAGAAAATGACGGCAGGAGAATGACACTTTATCTTCACAAGATACAGGGGCAGAAACTCACATGAGACCAAAGCGATTTTTCAGCTAATGAGGTATTTCTGAATGCAAGATTAACAACAGGTATTTCTCATTTCATTTGCTTTCTTTCCCAGTCACTTCACTGCATGCTAATACAGGACATCAAAGGCTATTCACAAGTATTAGCAGGAAATTCCATATCAATATCATCTGTCACTTTGAGCAGGAAGGACAGTATTTTTCAGTGATCTTTGCTAAGAATTTCTACCAAAACAAAAAACATAAGAAGCCTCATTTCAAAAAGTTTAGGATCCAATAGCCAGCTTGCAAATCTGTGAGTTGGAAACTGGCAGAGATAGTAATTCTTCTGTTTAAGCCAAAGTGAAAACTAATCACATCTATCTTACTGCCAGCACACAGACTTTGATTTCAAAGCCTGCCCTATAAGGAGTAAGCTGAAATTTGTGACAAGGAACAAAGCTTAGAAGGATGGAACAGAAGATGAATGAATGTGAAAATAGGGATACACAGATTTGCTGTTCAGCTCTTTGAAGGAGAGAATAAACACAAGCTTGAGAAACACTGAAGAAAGGACTGTCAGCAGTTGGACAAGACTAATGTAAACATTATGTTGGGTAGACCAAGAAACATCAAGGACTTTCTAAGAGATCAGGGACAGAAAGGTATGAAGTACAGGCACAACAAATTGTACTTCTGCAGTCCAGAGGACAGTTTGCATTACAGAAATAAATATGAAGCACTATCAGAAAGCAAAGAACGCGTGGGTGTTAAAGAAAAGACAAAAGCACAATGTTATACAACTACAACAACAAAAACCCCCACAAACACATGAGCCCACACAAAACCCCAAGGATCTTAATTGGAAAGAACAGGGCTGACCCACAGTCCTATTTTCTTTCATATATTCAGCCAACAAACTGCAGAGAATTCCAGCAGCTAGAATTGACAGTGACATTTTAAGTCAATGAGAATCTATTTTACTCTTCCTCCCACAACACAAATGAATAGTAGTGCTAATGAAATTCCACTCCTATTATAAATTGACAAAACACAATCCTGCATTTATCCCTTCCAGCAGAATTTGCCTTTTAACAAACTCAAACCGTTCTGAAATACCCTGTGGTCACAACATGACAGAACAAAATGACACTCTCCTGCAATGAACTTCTTCCAATTAACCTGACTTTAGTGGACCAAGATAATTTTTTTTTTCCCTACTGTATTTCATACCTACATTTTTTGGTGAATCATATTAACATTCAAAATTTTAGTCACAGTCTGGTTATTTAATTCATATTTGATCAACTGTTTCTGACAGAAGATGGGCTTCTATTCATTACATCAAAATAACTTGCCTATAGAAAAAAATAACCCAACCCATACAGACTGGTTTTCAGTGCTGTCTTCTCCAAATGCCAAGGAATTACATTACATGCAGAAATAAAAAGAACTGATTGGATTTTGGACCAAGATGCAAAATGTAATCTCTGCATGTTATTATTCTGAAGAAATGGAGAAAATATTCTTCCTTCTTCCTTTTTAAATGAGTTCTCAGAAAGGCTAGATAACCTTTTCCTATACAATTGTGGTACACACTAGGAAAGAAGCCCTTCGTATCTCTCAATCAGAGGTGCACAGGGAAATAATTCTGTGTTTCTTTCAGGCGACAAAGAAATAGCTATAATATTTACCAAGCCGGAAAAAAGAGGGGGAAATAAATAAATAATAGAACAGTGTTATGCTGTGACCTGCCTGTCCTCTCAAGTTAATCAGGGTGTGATCAGCTGCCAGTGTAACACCCCAAAAGCACCAGGGGATGCAGCAAAGCCCTCTTCTCTAGGGTGTTACACAGCAAGAAGGAAGGCAAGAGCTTTCATATCTAAACCAAGCAGCAAGACAAGGTCCATTACCCATTAGGAAGTGCAAACAACTCCATGGCACATCTCTGTCTGCTTGACAAATTCCATTGTGAGTAAAGACTTTTTCCACAGTCTCTAATTTTTCCTGTAACTCTTTCCTTTCAACCTTGAAAAATTAGACACCCTGTTGAGTAGAAGCAGCAATTCACTCAGCCTGTAAGTCACCTACCACAATGTCCACTTGCAAGGTCTCCTAGATCTGAGAATTCACCTTTGTATCTGCTGGGATTAGAGACAATAAGGAAATTAGCATGCTATCCTTAAAAGCCCATGTGTTTTCTTATTTAGCTTCCTTTAACATAGCTTTAATAAAAACTGAATTTATGAAAATAAACACCTTTTATAGCCACATTGAGTATGTCCAGACATGTACTATTCCATCCCTTCCTTTCACCATCATCCAGCTACAGACTTTAAGCCTTTCAAATTTCTTCCTAGAGTTTGCTTTCTGAACATCAATGTCTTTAAGATGTGTTCTGCTCTTGACTTCAATACTGTCTTCCCCAGTGTTTTAGTACTTAAAAACTGGATCCAAGATCTCACCTAGGGCCTTGGGAAGCTGATTATCCCACAATTCTGTTGGGCCTGGCACAGCAAGATCCATTATGTTGCAAATTTTAAACAGGACTTTCACAAACCTTCAGCATCATTGATTGGGAGAGAGAGACATCAGCCAGTCAAAGACAAGTCAAAGGATGAGTTGTATACCTATTTCCACCTGCTGGCAGAAAGGATTTACACAGCAGTAGTACACTTCTACAGTGGTTTAAGTCTGGAATAAATCCAATAAATCAGTGGAGTTTCTTTAAGTTAAAAAAAGAACACAAAGCATCATTTATACTACAGTGTCAGTGGCACACAAAGGTTATTATAGCAAGTCTGCTTTTGATAAGGCTGTGCACCTCCAGGTCTCAGACTCGAGGTGTTCCATGGCAGCAGTGGAAGGAACAAGCTGGATTCACCACACCCTGAACTGCTACAACATGGAACTGACTGCTCCCAGTCCTTCAGAGCTGATGGCAGCAAAGCATGACAAACCCAGCACTGCAGCTGGAAAAGGCCCTTTCCAAAGCACTACAGCTGTGACAAAAAAAAGCCTCCATTGTCTATAAACAGAGAGGGAGAATTAACCTCTGTTTAACCTAACTGGAGCATTTCCAAATACAGACACCACACTCCCAACCTCACTTAAGGATTTTTCCACATCATGCACTCCAGGCTTTCATCTGATGCCACATCTAACACCTTGGGTTCATAACCAATCATCGGTGGCTTTTATCAAGTATATTCCCTGCAAGTTCAACATTCAATTCCCAAACAGCAGTATGAGCTAAAAATTTCAGGGAACAGGAGAAGCTGCATCATCTCTGCTGCCAGACTGTTCAGGAGGCACAAAGAGGCAAGTTCACTGGTTACACACACCAGCGTCCGACAGTCCTTTCACCAAACCTTGGTTGGAGCGTTGAAATGTCTGCTTTCTCTCCCTTCTGACCTTGATGACATGTGTGACAAGGCTGTTTTCAAACATATTTCTAAACTCAGCTCTACAAAAAAAAAAAAAAACAAAACAAAAACCTCTTGAAAGATATACTATTGCATTAACACATGCTGGTAAACATCTAGCCTTAGTGCTGCCCTCTGTATCTATAAATACCCAGAGAGTGACGTGCGACCATCAAACAAATACAAACTTCCTCCAAGAATGCTGAAAATTTTATCTTTGTCACCAAATGAAGCGTTACATCCTTGTGCCAAAATATCATCCTATACATGTATATAGTAAAACTGGAAAAAAAAAATACCAGCAACTATTTTCACAAGTGTCTAGTGCCAAGAGAAGAAACACAACACAAGAAGTGCTGCGATCCATTACTGCACTATGAAGTCAGTCTTCTGTCAGCTGTCAGTTCTCATTCTCTCCAGTTACCTTAAGGAGAAGAAACACTTCAGGAAAGAAAAAAAATTACCATACAATAGGGTACAATTTAATTAGAAGAAGGAACATGCTGAAGATAATGTCAACAATAGGATATGCTAATGATCATTTTAATGAGATAAATATGCCCTCATATCCCCAGTGAAAAAAGCCCAAGATCCATGTTGGCAATGGGAGGGGGCAGTGCCAAGAAACAAAGTCTCCCTTTCTACTGATGTGGGCGATGCTAAAGCTACAACAATTCCTGGAATTCCAGTCAGGAAGGAGAGGAGGAACAAGTGATGCTTTTAGCTTCTGAGACATATCAGGGCATGTTTCCCTTCTGCTACTGAGTGCCCTGTTCCAGGGAAACAATCCCTGCCAGAATTCTCATGGGACAACATATCTCTGCAGTTGTTCATGCATGCAGGGGGCAAAATTTGGCTTTAAACCTAAAATGCAAAGGTGACTGTTTTGTTAAAGTCTAATGCACTCCACTTCACCAGGTAATTCAAGAACCTATTTCAAAATCCAACAAACTCATCAGGTTTTTAAGAGGAAGACCCTTTATTTAAGTTGTACAAGATCAAGGCTTGCAAAATTCTTACTTAGCAGCAGCTAAAACTGACTGCATTTCAATTGCATCTGTATCTGTTCTGTAATGTAATGTTAATTGCAGAGGATCCGTTTTTGAGCTGAGGCGACTAAGGAGCAAGTATTGTAAGGCATTTCTAAGCTAATGCTTTATATTTATTGTTTAATCATTTTCATCATCTGAGTTTCCTTTATCTGCTTGGAAAGGCCTTTAATGGATCTAAATAAAAGGGGGGAAATCTGGCTAATGTTTATGCCTTGTCAATTCTATTAGACATTGCTGTAAGAAATGTAAATCAAGAGACTGGGTCTTAAAATTTTATTCACTGTAGTTTTCATAGACCATGCCAAGATTACTCCAGTATTGCCAGAGACATCTCCAACAACACTGAATGAATACTAAGAAGGCCTACCATGACTCTTGCTATGAAAATACAGATAAAAATCAAAAATTTTTAATCTCCCAATTTGATTCACATAGGGGAATTCAGTATGGCATCAGGGAATATGCCAGCAAAAATATAACACTGGAATTACATGGTATGTTTAATCAGAATGGAACCACTGGCAGTAAGATCTTTTGGATCAAAAGTTACATGTTTGTTTTCAGTACTAATGTGTGCAAAGATGTCTGACTCCACTGACAGATATACATTAGCATGTTTCCACATGAGTATCTCAAATACAGATTAGCAGCCTTTTGGGTCCAGAAAAGCATACAAGTTTTGAACAGTAATGCAAGTCAGATGAAAGAAGTTTTCCCTTAGCCATGAAGCAGAAAGCAAGGTGGCCCATAATGATGTATCAGACAGACTTCAGCTACACTGACGGCCACTTAAGGCCAATCTTACCCAGGCAATTCAGTGAAATGCTGCTTCAGACAGGTAAGTACTTCTGCAAGACATTTTGCCAATAAGCAGGTTACATGAGCCATATCTACACCCTACTTAAAAAATATGACTGTTTCATTGATCAGTATTCCAGCAGTTCTGATGCTCCCTAAAGTGAATCACAGTTTGTTAAACCTGATCAAAACATAAAATACTATTTGTAGCAACACAACCTGTCTTTGCTAGTGCAGAGGCAGCTGCACAAGTGAACTGGAGCAAAATGAATGGCCACAGCCTGCTGCCTGTCACACCACTGCTGCAGAGCACCAGGCTTGCTCCTGTGGCCTGTGACCTCTGCTAGGAGAGATCTGGATGTGTAGGGGAGCAACTTCCAACATCCCAGTGACTGACCACCCAGGCCTCACACGGGTCACCTGAAGGAGCTCAACCCTCCAGCTACCTGCAAGCCATGGTCATCAATAAACCAGGCCAGGCCATAAGCAGCACCACGGCAAATTCCCCATGATTTCAAACAAGTAACCATTCTAAATTAGGTATCAAGTGATCGCACATTTCCATCAGAAATATAAGAAACTAAATCCATGCATATCGTACATAAGAATCCAACATTTGTGTTTAAATCCATTCAACACAAAGGCAGAATAATTGTGTGGACAACAAGGCCAAAATTAGGACTCATCAGCAATTCTGGAAGGCTCGTATGATCATGAACTAAAGATAATCGTGCAGACGTAAATTCTCGGGCACACAACACAGAATCAGACTTAGTTTGTAAACCCTGTCATGCAGACAATAGCAAAACTTAACATTCAAGATAAATAGACCTGGCATCAGATAAACAGGATACAAATAATTGTTAAGAGCTACATGTGAAAAAAATCCCTAATTAACATCTATATATAATATACACAACCAGGAGGGGAAATTCCTTTCTAAAATTACTTAGTTCAGACTTGTTTGCATTGCAAGTGTTTATAAATCAAAATGCTATCTTCTGGTAATTTGAGTATTTGGGTCATATCTTGTGCTTCCTGGATGTGACAAGGAATCTAACATGCCCAAGTCTTAATTTAATAAACTTAACTACAGACAACATTTTAAAAAAAATAGCTTACTTGCAAGAAATATCAAGCACATTAAGTAGTTTGATTAATCTATAGTAATCCATCAACTAAGATTAATTCATTGATCTTGATCGTTCCAGAAAATACGGTAGAAACTCAAAATAAGCAGCCATTAATCCACAGGCAATGAATTATAGGGAAAGAAAATTAATTAAAAGAATAAAAGATCTTCAGAACAGCTAAAACACAGCCCTTCTGGATGGCTCAGGTCTCAAGGCTGGCAGCCTGGAATAAGTTTCCAATCCAGTCAACCGTGTTTTGTACATTACAAGCAAAACTGACCATTTAAATCACACAGCCACAGTCCTGGAAATATCTATTTAGTATTCACTCCTGAAAAGGCAGTTATTTTTAATGTTTTTCAAATCACTTCTGGGCACCCATGGGCTAGAAGCTTTTATGCTAAATCCACTTATAAAAACATCTTCCTAGAGGGGCTTAAAAAACCCAAATCATATGACAATTGCATAGCAAAACCAGTATCTCACTTTTTAAATGTTCACCTTAGTAAAAAATAACCTTTTTCATAAATAATCATCATAAATACCATCCATGAAAATGCCAGTAATAATATTTAATTAGGCTTTTGTTAAAAGTTGAGAACTAATGCAGAGTTTTGAAACCTGAATGTATTCAGGAGATGGCACGCTTTCTGTCTCATCTGCATTCCCTGTTTCCATGGCCAGCAATATCTGCAATGGCAGGATTTAAGCCACTACTCCAATAAATATTCATACTGCAACCCTCCTTGCCTTGTGGGAAGACACTAAGTCTGTTCAGCCCTACTCCTACAGACAATACAATGAAACACACTGGACAACATAATCAAAACAATTCTAGATAACCAAATTTTGTGGTGCAGTGACTTCCAGAGCTGTAGGTATTAAAAAACCCCAAACAATATGCTGGCACAACAGAAATGGATACAGCTTCTTTCTCCTACTTAGAAAATATGTTCTTTCCATAAACAAGTAGTACAATAGTTAGTTAGTTTTCATGTAACCCTATCCATGGCAGACTATTATAAGTGATTTTTTAAAGAGGAAAACTCTTCACACTCAAGCAGTATAATGTTACTCCCCCTGAAAGCCACAGAAATGCTACTGCTGATCTCAGTGGGAGTAAGAGCAGTTCCAAATGCCTCCAGCTTCTCAGATTTTACACCATGAGGTCTACTGCACAAAAATGCAATTCTGTTTCATCGTTAAAAACCACAAAGCAATAACCAATCAAAACAAGCCTAAAATGGCTTTATGAGTGAGCAGTGTCAGCCAACAAGTTGCACTTGTAAAGGAACTAACCAGCATTCTTCAGGGCTGACAAGCCATAAACTGAAAGCACCATCACTCTGAAAATGTATGGCACTCCTGATTAAGGGTGACATACTCTTTAAAAGCAGTACAGAGAATACCTCACTTCTGAAATAAGGAATCAGTCTTAGACATGAAATCTGTGGAAAAAAAAGCCATTTGGTAATCACAGTACAATTGCTACTGTTCTATCAATGTAGAAGGAACAGGAGTATTTTCAAAGCTGTGCATTCCTTTCCTTCATACATATGCTGCAGAATACCAACAAGTTGCTCATGTCTCCACAAACAGCATCTCCTTTCATTTCCTGCTACCTTTTTTTCCTAATTTTGACAGAGTAATGAGGCTTTTTGGTAAGAGAACACCTCCCAGTTACTATCATTTTATTCCCTTTCACCCCTACAATCATTTTCCTTTGCTCTAATATTACAAATTCTACCTTAGGATGACCATTACAGTGAAAAATCCCCTAGGACATGTCCCACCCCTTCCACACTGCTCAGGATATTCAGCAGCAGTAACTTTCAGTTTTGCTCATACTGGGTAAACTGTACTCCCTTCTTTCACCCAAAAATCTACTTTCCTTAAAACAAATTTTAAAGGAGACTAATAAAAGATGTGAAGGCTTTTAGAAATCTGAATTATTCAATCAATTTTATTCATTTAGGAAGTACAGCTGTCTTCTGGTTTTAGTCATTTAAGAGACCAGCTTTTTTAATCATGTTCCTTTATCCCAACCTAAATGACTTTTCCTTGTGTAAGAAAACTGATTAGTTCTCAGCAATGGCTTCCCAAATCAGTGAAGTCATACAAATTAATAAATTGCTTGGTCTCTGATTACGCTGACTGTACTGTTCTGACGAGGGCCCTTCACCTAAAACAGGGAAGTCAGACTGCAGAAAGCCACACATCCCACCACAGAAGTAGGTAAACACTGAATTTATAACTGAGTTCCATTCACAAGGCACAGATTTCTGCACACAGAGCTCTCAACCTCAAACCAAGTCTGTCAGTGCAGCTGAACACAAAACTGAGGGGCTGAGAACAGGCAGGCAGGAGGTGGGAAGCCACTTCACCTCTTGTCTAAAAGCCAGACAGCAGCAGAAAAAAACCTTTTGAAAAGGCCCATTTATAAAGTTTTGGAAGCTTTATTATTAGTTACATTATACGCAGTTAATTATTCTACATTTTGATTATAGAGACATTAGTTTTTCTATGGTGATGTGCTATTCCAAGCAGGCTAATTCAAACTCTTGCATATTTTAGCCATGCTCAGTTCAACAGTCCTTCTGTTTGAAAAAAAGGCACTGCAGGCTATTACTATAAAATGAATTTAGTCTTTCATCACTTTATTGTTGGCTAAAGAATGACAACTGTGAGACTGTCTGAGCAGTAAACAGCAAGATGGATTAAAAGAGTAACCATTTTGCTTGCTAGATTTCATAGACATGAACACATGTAATAATGAAAGACATACAAATGTACGTAAGAAATTTTGGCAACTCTTACCACCCTTTCAGGCAAGTTGTTAGGCCCCTTTCTTTGTTCATAAAGCACAACTCAGCTATGGACATCCCTGGAAAACATAAGAGAATTATTAAACTCTTAAATAGAACACTGTAATTAGTGTGACTGTCTTACTGACCTGAGGAATGGGACAGCTCTATGAATAGCTTCACAGCCCAAACATTTACCAAATTGCACTATGTCTTAATACAGTAATTCCAGTGACTTCAGGATGACACTTGATGAAAATTCAGGTAATTAGCAAACAGGATGTTTTATTTCTCTGATAAGCAAATGCTTTCAAGTACTGCAGAACAAAGGAGAACCCTCACCACAAACACGAGGCACACCAGCAAGTAGAGCATGTACACGGAAATCCAGTTTGTCACAAAATAAAATTCATTAAAAGGGTCATGTTGTTCCAGAAGCAGCACTGAGGGAGATGGTAAAATCATAAGAAATGTGTTGAATCAGTACAAAACCAACCTCAGGCAAGAATTTTCCTCAAAGGTTTCATTTTTACTAGCAATTCAGACTTTGCCTGATGAGCAATTCCATGCAGAGGTCAGAAGCAAAGTCTTGCCAATGCCTGCCCTTTTAAAAACATTTTTCCAAAGAATAAAAATGAACACACAATTTCCTCTAACCAAAAAGAAATGCAAACAGTTATAACAATCAGAAATAATATTAAACAGACATCAGCAGGGTAATATTACATATTAAAAAATGCCACTAGTAGCTTTTTAGAACACTGTAAGAAATCCTAAACTGCCCTTCTAAAATTATCTTTTAATTAAATATGGCAATTCTTTATGAGCCATTTTAAAAGCTTCTACTCTTAAAAAAAAAAATCATGGGAAATTATGGCCTATTTTAAATAAGTAATCAACGAGTTTCTTAATGATGACCTAAAAAAAACAAAAGTTGAGAGCAAACTGATTTATGTTTTCAATATAAATCAAGATATCACTTGAGCTACAAATCTGGATACTCTGCTGCCTCTACATGCCTGCAAGACCCAGGAAGAGTTCAGGAAGAAATAATTATGTATAACTTACATTTACAAACGTTATTAGCATTTCCACTTTTATGAGCAACATCACTCAAGAAGTATGTTCAATATTCTGGTAATTTTCACTTGATTAAAAATCTCTTTTCAGTATCTGAGGATGCTCATGGGAAAAGAAATTCAAGCCTATGACCACACATGCACTGCAAAGAGATCAGACCAGTGCAATTCTTGATGAGAACAATCACCTACTATTAAAACAGATGCCTAACTTTTTGCACTGTCATTTGGAAAATCACCAGGGATGTGGATAGAATGTGATTTTGGGTATCTTTGCACAGCACAGATGAGTAAAACATCAGGTAAGTCAAGCAGCAAAGCAAGAACACGAGCTCTGCAGCCTTCACTATAACCTTGCTTAAGAAGTTTAGTCTGCCAAACTGCAGGTCCCAGAAGGTCTGAATTGCTCAGGAACCAAGCCAGCCTTGAAACTGCAGAAGCTGTACAAGTGGAGCTGTATTTTGAACTTAGTAAGTATCATGGCTTAACATGTAACAGGAAGCAGAGAAGAAATGATGGAAGAAGCCTTTGTCATGATCTTAACCAAACTTCTTAGTGCCAGACCAGCTACCAAGGACCAGCGAGTCAATACTCAGTGACTGCAGTGAGGACTATCCAAAGAAGTCCCTTATAAATATTCAACAGACCCACCATATTAGCAGCTCCAAACATAGCAAAAGGTGAAGGTCTCAAAGAACAGCTCTAAGCATCATGCAGCCAATTCTGACTGGAACCTTATGCTGAACCAGTGCCAGCTGACAAGGGCATGACCTTCTATTGATGCTGAAAATGATGACTTGGTTCAAAAATTGTTTCGTTTTGCTGCCACAGATTTAACAGCTCGGCCTTTGTCCCCATGAGAGGAGTAAAAGATGCTCATTAGGTAACCTGCTTCCACAGAGACAGGATTTTAAACAAAGGCTAAGCACCTTTAGCTTAATATTACAAATACATCTTCAGGTGCTTTAATGCCAACTGGCTGTAGAGGGGCACAGGGAGCACAGCTCTCCCAGGCTGTGCCACGGGACACATTCCCCACAGGGAGACTGCACTGAGGGAACTTCTGCCTAACACTGAACATGCCAGCAAAAAGCACCGAGCAGAAATACAGCTCAATACACCATCACAGCAATTCTGGGGCCCTCCAAAGATGTGCACAAATAGAAGGAAATAATTTTTGCTTTGTTTATCCAGTCTAACAGGGAAGACAATTATGAATTATTATGGCAACTTCTTTCAGCTTGTCCAAAATATTTACTGCCCATTGTTTTCATCTTCCTAGTTACAGACATGCCAATTTCAGACAGTATCTGTTATAATCAACTCGGATTTACTATTCCTACAATCTGTCTTAAGTCCAATCAATATAGAAATACCAGACAAAAAAGAGGATGAGAGGAAGAAGACAATCAGAATACCACAAAGATAAGCAGGCAGTTATTTCTCTCAATGCAAGAACTCGAGGCCAGAATGTTCCAGCTGAGCTAACTATGGCTTCCTGCTGCTGTTACCAACATGGCAACATACTGTAGAAAATAATTGCAAATATTACTCACAAAGTACAAAATAGAAACAAACAAGATAATGGAAGAAACATGTATCTACTAGCAAAGACAAAGTTCATTAGAAGATTACATTCAATATAATTCAATATGCTTTGAAGCCAGCTATATAAAATGACAGTGGAAGTGCTTAAATTTAAATAAGCCACTTAAATCCTTTTTTTTTCACTAAAGGCAGAACTTTGACCTCAAATGTTAATTAAATGGATTCAACCAAGTTGGTTAAAAAGCAGAAACTGGAGTCACAGGTGAACAGCTGAGATTGGAAATACCACTGGAGATCATCTGGCACAAGTCCCCTGCTCAAAGCAGAGTCAATCTGAGCAAGTTACTCAGGATCCTTTTTATCCAGTCAGGTTTCTAAAATCTCCAGGAACATAATCTCCACAATCTCTGGCCAACTTGCTCCAGTTCACACATACAGCAAGTTTTTCCCTCAGTTTTTGATTGAAATAAGACTTCTCCACTTGGTACCTACCAGCACATGAGGCTGTGCTGCCTGTTGGATATCCTTGATCAGTGTGAGCTGCTTAAATCAATGAGCTCTGAAAATGACAATGAGATGTATAACCATGAAATTTATTGACCATGCCTGCATGCATTAGTAATCACACAGCATGGCCTCTGGGTCCAATAATGCAGAGAGTTGGATTCCTTCATCTTCCAATGACTGCTCTAAATTCTCCAGCCACACAAGGACACAAAAAACAAGCATACATTGTTTTTACTCCTGGATACTGCACTTACTTTAAATCACTTGGGGTTTGCCTTGTTACTGTACATACTCAATAAGTTTATTTCAATTTCATAGTATCAAGAATATTTTAAATAATTAGTTTCTCAGAAAGTCTACTATTAACACTCCCTGCTTCAAAAATTACATTATTCTGAAGTGGACCTGGGAGGAACCTGCATAAACTCAATGCTCTTGAGATTACTATCAGAAATCAGTCACTTGATTTCATGTGAAATGACAAGAAGGCACAGGCATATTTTTTTGTTCTCTGTTACAGAAGTCTCAAGTGACATTTGCTGTAAGAAGGATAACGTTAATAGCCAGTGAAATGTCAAAGGCTTCCCAAGGAAAAGTCAGGTCTGTTCATTCCTCCCCTCTTAAAACATATGAGCAGTTCAGGTGTATCCAGTCAAACTACACCTCTGTCAAGAAGAGGGAAATAAATATCAGGCATTAATCACTAGTATTAAAACTGTGCCACTGTTATATCTGCACATAATTCCTTTGATTTTATATTCTCTAGGAAAAAAAAATGCCTTGAGAGATTTCTTCCCCTCAACAGAATTTTCCATCTTGTTGTTTTATATCAGTGCAGCTACTGAAGGCACTTATTTTAGAGTACAAGATTGATAATTAAGTCAGCCTATTTCAGGGTCCTCCCCCTCCCCCAGGCTTCTTCATTACAGCTATTTTCATTCTGGACTCTCCACACACTGTAATCTGTATCTGCATTGTATTAGTAGGATCCTCCTAATTAGATTTAATTTCTTCAAGTGAGGAAAAAAGTGACATGTTAAGCCTGCCAGTTCTTTGAAGAATGTCCTAGAAGGTCAAATGGTATATAAGGGCTTTGTGATCCCTTTGACACAAGTAAGATAAGGTTGGTCAACATTTCAGATGCCTTCAGTAATGAAAAGCAAAGTAACTGGCATTGATTCCCTTCACATCAATCTCAAAATGGTAAACAAAATAATTATATCCTCTGTATGGCAGTCTCGTGAGTGCATGCAGCTATACTAAATAGATTGCAGACAGAAGAAAGCTCATTTAAAATCAGACACTACATGAAATTCCAGTTTTCTTAATTGAGCTACTATATAGACACTAAAGCTTCCAAAATCCCTGTATCCCTTATCCCTACAATTCAACCAAAATCAGAAACTTTCCACAGATCAGTACTGTTCCTACAGCTCCACAGTTGGTCTACTTCTGAAAAAACAGCTGTTCTTCAACAGAAATACCTGCAGTACTGTTTCTGAAGTTTTTATAATTCAAAAATATATTGGTTTAATGCTTCAAATAAAATAAAATTAAAAAAAAAAAACCAACAAAAACATTTAAAAAAATTAGAACCTCACTCCTGTGTGAGACCAGCTGCATTCCCTTAGACTTCAACCTCTTCTCACATTAAATACTTGTGTTTATTCTGTAACTCCTATTAGACTTTCCCTGCTTTTGTGGTACCATTACAGGCTACACCCTAGATTGCTCTAAGTAATAATGGGCTAACAATCAAGGGCTGTAAGGCTTCTCTCATATGCTTTCTGCACCACTGGTGGAACCACACAGTACAATCCCATGCAGACTAAATCTCTGGCCTGCAGCCTCCTCTTCCCAACTCCATCACTGCGACAGGCACATCTGCATTTGGCACCTCTGAAGTTCTTTCACCGGCAGGGTCTGCAGCCAATTTGTTTGGCTGAACACTGCACCTTCAAAACACAGCAGTATTCACTCACTATTGCACAGGTGGTAACAAATAAAAAGCCTACACAGTCTTATTTATGGCTTAAATGCTTCTTGCCAATTATAGCAGTTCTCTCAGCCCAACTGAGTGGTTTCTAAAGGTAATACTGCATAGAAAGGTCACTGCGTTTTAACAAGAGTCACTGTAGTTCTTGAAATATTGATACATAAAATGAGGTGAAAAATTACAGAATTTATCCCCCTGGTTTCCATAAAAAGGAGATTTCTTTGTATTGCTCCCCTGCCTTGGATATATCTTTCATAAATTTTAGAACATTTAACTTGTGAAACTTTCAAGTTCTTCCTGTCCCCTTGTGGCACAGAGAACAAGCTTCTACTTATTTCTATATTCAGATGGACAATGCAAAGCAAGTTTCTCATTTAGGACACAGAGTTAATCAAAGAGAAAAGGAGAGAACACAAGGTCAAAATTATATGGGAAAGGAAAGCCCCGTCTTGCAGGAGAGGGTTTAAGACACTCACAGTTCTATTGGCCATTGTTAAGGTTACCAACATCACTACCCTCCTACAGAGAGGGAAATGAGAAGAATTTGCTAAATATAGCCAGAACTGTTTGGAAGGATGCCTACCCTTATTTGTGCATTCATCTGTTTAATTGTGGGCAATATAGTCCACTAGACAGCCTGAGGGAAGTGTGGATGTTCAATATTCTCTGAATTATACAATCTCAACTGGAGATTGGACTTAATTGCAGAGTTTACAGCAGTATAAATGAAAACTTTGTATTCTGAAACTCAGGTTTGGGAATGCACTAAATGCCTTCAAAACTGTGCATTTAGACATGCATGGTGAGAAAAGCCATGGGATTCTTGTGTTTAGTGTATGACCAAGTCTTTCAAATCCAAATGTATACAGACATAATTTGTTCATACCAAAAAACCCCAAGTTTCATGCTAAAAGTTCCTCTTAGTTTGGTAGTCTGAGGAGACTGACAGTTTTCTCAATTTGGTTATTTTTTAAATAATTGCAATAATTCAATCATTTAAACATACCTGTCAACATATCTTACAAAATTAATCCATCTTTAATTGAAAATGAAGCTGAAACAACCACACAAACCTAAAAGAAACAAGTCAAGAAAGTTCTTACCTGCAATCCAAGCCTCCAAAAGGATTCCTAAACCTAAATCCTTCATTTCAGTGACAATATTGCAAAGAAATACATTGGAATTTACCAGGCACTGGGTGCCTAAATTCCTTTAAGAATTCAGGGCTAAATTCCTATTGGATCACTAAAAGTCTCAGCTGAAGTATCAACTTATTTATAAATACCACTGAAATTCTCACATATTCATTCTACTCAGGATTCAACCACTAACATTCCTCCAGCAGAAATCCAAGCAAGCCAAGCTAAAAACCTCATCAGAGCTCTGCTACTTGTTAGCAGAAGTTCCAACAGCTCAAGGAATTACTTAGTGAATTTTCCATGCCCTCAGCAAGGCTTAGAAAAAGTACAATGAAATCTGTCAAGAAAAATCAGAATTCTGCATTGGGAAAAGTGTGTTCAAACAGTCAGAATGGAAAAAAACCCTCTGAAAACAGAATACTGTATTATCTCCTGATCATTTAAATGTAAATGCTTGCCTTGCATTGTGAAGAGATTAACCTTTACACAGTCAATAATATTTTGAATTTATGCTAATTTTCAATTTAAAAAACACTGCTAACAAGAACTTTGTTATTGGGCTGTATATAACTGGAGAAGTTACATTAGCTCTTCCTGAAGAGTTAAGTGAATATAAGAAACTTCAGTTGTGTTTAACATTGGTTCTTCAGTACCTTAAAGCTCTTGAAACTCAGAATTACACTGCTTGTGCTTCAGAACAGTGGCAAGTGGTTTGTGGCACCATAAATGAACTGAGGTGGTTATTTCCTTGAACAGAGAGATGAGCAGGGGTTGGGATTCAGAAACCCCCCCACAGCACAGTGAGCAGCCTGTAAAAGCTGAAGACTGTTTATCACTTACAGAACACACCACAATGAAACATCAGTAAAAAAAAAATGTGGTAACCTATGAAGGTTTCAAACTTATGGATTATACAATCCCATCATCACACCACATTAAAAACAGCATCTTACCCTCCACCTCTAAAATACTGCCTCAGGAGAGGGAGCCCCATGTTTGACTTCCATTATCTCTCAGCCTGCAGTAAGGAAGTGCCTTGGTCCTGAACCAGAACCCACAGGAATTTAGCAAGTGCTATTTCTGCTTGTAGTAAAATCTTCAATATGTAATTTACATCTTGATATGTCATCATTTCTTGGTATTTAACTTAGTAACAGCTTCTCTAAAGTAGAAATTTTATTACATAAATTATGGAAGTAGCAGACTGGGTATAGAGCAGACAGCATACATTTCTGAATCAATACAAAATATGTCCCCCCAGTAGTAGTTGTTATTCCATGCAGGTGTGTTATTGATTACAGCCATAATGGTCTCACTTTAGCTGCCATCAATAACTCACTACTTGTACTGTCACACTGAATTAAAAAAGAACCAGTCTAAAAATATCAGAAGTTACACCATCATGGCATGACCCAGCCTGTGGTGCAAAGAAGGAGAACACTGCCAGTTTAAGTTTGGATCCATGTTTGAAACTTCACCTGACATTACATTGATAAAATAAAGGCAAATGTGATATTGATTCAGGCAGAAGAGTATATGTTCTTAAACATCCTGGAAAACTCTTAAATTTATGGCTACTGCATACAATAAAACTGGTTTCAATGCCATGGGACCATTATTAGGATGCACATGTTATGCAAAACCTTGACTTTTATGAACAGTTGATCTTGCTGATCAACAAGGCTGAAGTTTCTTTGCATCAGATCAAGAATCACAGAATAAATCTTAGATTATTTCAGTTTTCTAAATGTAGTTCCTTTATGAAGCAAAACTTGACAGTAACATACAATGGCAGAATACCAGCCACAAGCCAAAGACTTGCAGAATATCAAAAAGTTAAGTATAGGTAAAGGTATTACCACAATTGTATGAAAACACTGTTAATGTTAGCATATATAGGCATTTTTCTTGCAAATATTTCAGATGAGATGCATAGCAAAAGAACACTCATTTTCACTGGCCTATTAAAACAAATAAACAGATACAGACATAAGACAAAAAACTTCCTAATTCCAGCAATCTGATCCTTATTCCACTTTAACCTTCCATAGAAGGCTACCAGAATATTAAGATTATACATCAAAGGAAAGCCCAGAATAACAAAAATGCCTACACCAATACTTTGTGTTCTGTAGCACTGCTCAAAGAAAACCTATACATTTTACAGGAACACTGGTTTTGTGAGACTCTTCAACTACATTTCCTATATATCTGCTGTTGATACCAGAGGGATCCTCCTTGAAAAGCCCAAATAAAACACCTAACACCGTAAGTCATGCTCATGCCCACCTTCTCCACATGAAGTCTGGTACAAGGTCTCCCTACATGTCTCATTTCAGAAGCCAGCCTCCATATACCACCCACAATTGGTACCCAGCAGGGAGACAGAGGCTCCTTCTAAGTGTCCATTAAAACACTTGACTCAACCTCACAGACTGCACTGCCTTCAGAGAATTCCATCTCCATCCATGTCTGCCCATTCTAACTCAGCCATCTTGATACACCTGATGCTATTGCAGCTACCCCAACTTCAGTGTCACATCTCAGATTCTCCTTCCCTAAGATATTCTACATTTTATAAGCCGTATTTTAAGCCACTCTGCAATTTGCTTTCCTTTGGGGAATCTCTGCAAGCTTTGCTACTCTGCATACTGTTAAAAAGATGATTACTTTTCCCTTTAAAACCTGCAAAGATAAGCCTACCCAACACTGCTATATACATGCAGCTCTCATCAAGCTGTGAATCCAGTAGCCATGGACACTGTTGATTAGTCAAACATTGCAATACAGTCTCTTACCCACAGGATAATCCAGTAAAAGTCTGTGCCATCACTTCTGCCACTGTTCCGAAGAGCAGTTACTTAAAATTTTATCACTACATAACTCAAATTAAATAGAAAACATTTACTGTAATGAGAAGGTTCTATGGAGGAATTCCAACTCATGGGTAGAACTTACACCACCAGAACAGATGAAGAGCATGCAATTAAATTATTGGAAACAGTAACCCTGGTTTCACTAACTCTAAATGCTGTACATTCACTGCAATGAAGAAAAGACTCACAGCAACAAGGTGATATTTTTCTGTACAAAACCCCCCATGATCACTCCTTTTATTATGTTAAGAGGAGAAAAATAACCAAGCTTAGAGAAGAAAAGAGGCTTGTGTGATATTCGAAGCCCAGATCCTGTAAAGCTATTTTTTGCTGGCCAGCACTCCAAATTAAGCTACTGCTCAGCACCTCAAAGTCAGTCAACACCACTGCACCTCTGAGAATTCTTACAGGAATTACTGTGTTAGATAATTCAAAATAAGGATGCAGGTCTTGATATCAATCCCTTGAGAAGTCCACTCTCAAGGATAACTGTGCAAAGGAAGCACTGATGCCTAATTCTAAAATCCCAAATTATTAAATTCTCAAAGAAATATAGAAAATCATGAATATTTTTAGTTTACCATAACTGCACAGCACCAGGACTTAACCCAAACTGATTTACTCATGTCTTCCCTCTCACTTGCTTGCAACCTTTAAGCTATAACTCTTCAGTAATGCATTTCAGACAATAAATGCTTCACAATTCTTAAATAAACCGTAAGGAACTAAACAGCAACAGTTCTGGAGGACAAAGGCCTGTTGGCAAGGCATTAGACTTCAAGCTTCCAATGGCTTATGACAGCAGTAACAAGGCAAACAAAATAAATAATAAAAATGAAATTGTGAAAGATACCTTGACATTGTCCTTCTAATCTTCAGCCAACTTGAGATGTCATGTAAGCACTGAAGCAGCAAAGAGATGACACTGCTTAGGTAGGAAAATCTCAATTTCTCCCTGACCTACAAATCACAAGCTAATAGATTAGTAGTGCACTGGTGTATATCCCCACAGCATCTCAGAGAAACCCTGTTGCAGCTTCTGAAACAAAATGCATGTGCTCTGAGATGCAGAAAAAACATAACTATAAATAACATCAACTGAAGCATGCACAGAAGATTTTGACAACCCAGTCAAAGACCTTATGGAACAAAAATCCCAAACTGTCTAAGAAAGCCATCATATCTGAAGAGATGAAACACACTGCATGTGGTACAGAAACAGAAAGGTCTTCCCTGTGCAATATTAACTGGAGAGTGAAAGAGAGAACCACAGCCCTGCCCACGTGTTCCTAGTGCAGCTCAGTACCCTGCAGTATTGCCACCACCACACAATGTCACCAGCACACAAGTGAGAGGGACAATTGCTTTCCTGGGCCACTCAGTCTACAATCTGTGACCCAAATACTACAATTTAGCTCTTTCTAAATATATTCTATGATCAAAAAATCACTCAGCTTGTCTCATGGTAATTAATATCAGCTGATTACAGAGGATTAAGTCTTCCACAATCAGACCAAGATATCCTTCACAAAGGTTTTTGGAGATAGTCGGAAATGCATATACTCAGGCTCACAGGTTTTCCTCAGCATATTACTGCCAGCAAACATTTTATATCTTGTGCAAAATGTGTACACTTAAGAAAACACAGATTTAGGTATCTACACAAGTACCCACTCATTAGGGTTTTTTTCTAGGCTAACTCCTCAGAAGGCCTTGACTTCATTGTGGCCAGCTTCTTGAGACCAACTTGAGCTGGCTCTTTGGTTGGAACCAGTGCCATTACCATCAATTTTATCTAGACTGGACAACAACCATGTAACTACAAAGCAAAATATAAGGGCATAAACTTAGTATTAAGTTTTTCAGAATTAGATAAAGTACCCATTTAAAAAAAAAAAAAACCAAACCAAAAACCAAACAACAAAAGCACGCCAATAAAACCATTCACTTCAGAGGTAAATGGCGTCTTAGTTAAGATTCATTATTTCCAGAAACAAGCATTTGTTTCAACAGTGGTAACAATAATTACAACTCCTGTAAGGAAATATGTTCTTTGTAGGAATGAGGAGTGACTAGATATGAGCTTCATTAACTCAACTGAAGTGTTCTCTACAAGAGATTAAAATACTTAAAAATGCCACCCATAGATTCCTACTGGGTGTCTTGCATGGTTTTTTTAATCTCTGTGATTAACTGATATTCCAAGAAAGGCATTTATTTTGGTGGGTCAAAATATTGGACTACCCTGAAACACAGCAGCAAACAATGAGTCTCATTAGGACTCTAAAATATTATTTTGTTTGATCAGTGTGTATAAGCTAATGATGAGTAATAGATGCTGTCCAGTTACTATTTAATGATTGGCCATTTACAGACCACACACAAAATGCAACTTCTCGAAAATGGGACTGCAGAGGGTTGATTGTCAGGCTTTCAAATACTGAACAATACTAAACTGAGCTGTCTGTTCTTAGAGTGTTGCAGAAAACCAGCCACAAAAAGAACTGGATTCACTAGAATTAGTTATTTGTCTTACATACTATTTAAAATAAATGTGACTTCCAGAACCTCAGCAGACAGCACCAGAAGCAGCTTTACAACTTGTTTTGGATTGCCTGTGAAATGCAAGGGTAGGAGTGAAAAGGACAAACAAGGAACAAAACACTTGCACCACAGTGGGGGCTTTTTTGGGTTTGTTTTACATGAGCTATCTAAATGAAATAAAAGCCTCATCATTGTGTAAGTTGGTTACTATTTTTTCAGATGCTCAGATGGCTAACCACCTTCCTCCAGCACACAGGTAGACCATATCCTCCCTGAAATTTAAGAGAATACTTCAAGATCTCCCTGTTCTTATTTTAATGCTTAAACAGTGATAATGTTGCTAATGTCCTCTTCTAAAGAAAATACACTTGTCAAGTTACATGTGCACTCTGAATGTCCTGCATTATGGAAAGAGTAGTTCCTCTAAAAATATGTGCACTTTAATCTTAACAGAAATCTCATTGCTGATTTCCAGGTGACACACATTAAGTCTGATAAGGTAACAGCATGCAACACACCTGGAATTACTTCCCTTTCATGCTGCTGTAACCCTACAGCTGGCTCTTTCCTCCTTATTCTGTAGCAACAGGCAAGAAAGTAAACAATTTGACCTAATCTTTCAGCTTTGAAGATGACTGTGATGGCTACAGGATGCCCTCATAAGATACTGTCATACTCGGGTTAAACTGGAAAGACATAAGCTAAATGCAATCTCCCACTCAGCTGCTACAGCATTTGTTTACAATGTTCGTGTCAATGATTTATACTCACACAATAAAATATTAAGAACAACAAACCATAAACCTGGTAGCACAAGAATTCTAACAGGTTTTCCTTGCAGTCTATCAATTCTGACACTACCCAAGATCCACCAAAAGCACTGCAGAAATATTGTGTTGCATTACATAAAATCAAATACAGAAGCTTAGTTTTATATAACTGTAATATGCATACATATGGTCTTCAGAACAAGACACCTTCTCTAAACTACAGTCTGTACAAAACTTCAAGTATAAGCAAAAAGCAGGAATTTTGCCATTTCTAGTGCAGTGTCCTAAAGTCAGTACAATGGGAATCTCCCTCTATTTGTAACTCTTACTGGTTCTTCCAATATTAAAGACTTGCTGAATCTGAAATTCATTGCAGATTTTGAATTAACAAGTGAACATCATAAAAGGCAGTATTTTTCATTTATTTTAGCCAAACAGGAGGTCAAAACTATGCTCATATTAATTGGAATTCAGTTATTTGACAGCAACTATGGCATAAAAATAAATTCAAAGTCAACTTTATAAAGCTCACCAAGGCCAAAATACATTCTATGCATCTCTGAACAATACACAGGGATAAGCCACGCAGTGAAACTATGCAGTCGAACTATTGTTCTTCCAAACCTTGCCTTCCTAATACATTCCTCTAGCCAAGCAATGGGAAGATAAACCCATTTGCCTAATGGAGCATATAATTTAAATATTTCAGACAAGCATTTACAGAGACGTTGCTTAAAATAGATTTCACAGCCATCCATCCAAATACCCTGTACAATGAAGATCCCAGCATAGTTCATAACTCATCTTTCTATACAAACTCTAAACTCTCCAGCCTTTGCAGTTCCTTTCATGACCGTGCATACCCTTTATTACTTTATTACAATTTTTTCCAAAGCAGATGTAATAAGAAGCTGCATTTTTTTCTCTTTTGCAGTGCCTTGCAACATTTCTAAAACCACTAAAATTTCAGATTTTACTACTGCACCATGCACTCCGGCACAATTCTGTAAACTAAATATGCAGAAATTTATGGAACCTTAAAGGGCTAGTGTACTTAATACAGACTGCAGTGCTCCATCCACAGGAAGATGCAATCAGCCAATGTCAATACTCCATCATTTAGAGTCATGGGTTTTTTACCATAAAGCACTCCCATTAATAAAAAGCAGCAGGGTTGGAGTTTTTTCCCCCGAAAAAAATTGTATCTAGGGCTTAAGCTATTAGTATGATAACAGGTCTTCACTCGATAATAAAAAAAAAAAAAAATCTCTTTATGGTTTGGGGGTTTTTTTCTCAACATGCTATGAATCACATTTTGTATTGTGACCTACCTAAGACACAACAGTACACGGTATCGAGTGAAGTGTATAAGAATTTCCCCTTCCACATACACAAACAAGTGCCTACATGAAGAAAGAAGAGAGAAAGGGAGAACGTCTTTACTATTTCCATGCTAGTAGTGAACATTTCAAAGAGTTGATCAACTTCTACAAGCGTCAGATTTTAACTGTGTACCTGAATACGGCAGGGAAAACGAGAAGGAAAAAAACCCAGCCCCTAACTTTGGCTTTTAAGTCAGTAATGGATTTTACGCCTGTGAAAAAAATAGGTTAGTTTTGTTTGGTGCTCGCTACAAAGAGACTCATCTCCTGTGCACGCCACAAATAACCTGAGCAATGACTTCCTGCAGGGCAGGAGCTGCCCATCGTATTGCAGGATTATTACCATGTTGGTTTGTTTAGGGGTTGCTTGTGTGTGCGGCTTGCGTATGTAATTCAGGCATTCGCACACATCAACTCCTCGTTGCGCATCTCACAATAAACTGATGGGCGCTGCTAAACCTGAACCGGCAACCTTTGGCAAACAAAGAATCCCGCAAACCGTGATGCAAAAATCACCCCAAAACGTAGTACACCCTGCGAGAACATCTCANACCGCACCGCCCCGCACCGCCCCGGACTCACAGCCCGGCTCGCTCTCCCCTCCCACCTCCACATTCCTATTTACAAAGGGTATCCAAGACCATCTTTATCCAACGGGGGAGAGGGGGGAGGTGGGAGCAACCATTAACCCTTTGCTCGCGTTTACCTTTCGCTACTGGGATTTTGGCTCCGGTTTCGGAGCGCACGGGGGAATTCCCCTTCTCTACAGGGCAC
>VXBX01007953.1:31322-48903 GCA_013400415.1 Scytalopus superciliaris | reverse complement strand
AGCCATGATGATGACATTGCTCTAAGAGAATTTGCAAACTGTATGACAGAATGGAGGATTGCCTACTCTTGAAGTGCTCTATTATAAATGAACTCACAGCCACTCTGTACTGTATTTCAGGATAGGAAGAGAGGAATGCCATGTGCAAGTGAAATTGTAGGCTTGTTTGAGTAAGCAGCATGTAATTATCCGGACTGGAAGGTGGCGATCGCACTAAAGCTGACACTAACACTAACCTTGCAGCATTTAGAACCTAGCATATTTGAAAACTCTTTGATGCAGCTAATGTTCAAGATTCAGCACTCAACAGGAATGTATTCTCTGCTACATTCTGATAGCAGCACATCCTCCTCCCTCTTATAGTCCCACAATCTACTTTTAGTGACTAGCTGTGATACCTTTAATTTTTCCTATTAGGGAAATGGAAGAATACAAACAATAACTTATTCCTTCCTTTCTAGCAGGCTGGATATGTTTAAGTGGCAGTGGAAAATTACTCCCCAGAGTCTTCTCTCAACTCCAGACAACACAAGTCTTAAAATGGTGAGAGTCATGCACGTCATGAGGAAGGTCATGAATGTCAGGATGAGGGTCATGCACATCATGAGCACTTCACAAACAAAGATACTGTCTACCAAGTCTCAGGCCATACAAAATATCTTTGAAATTACAACTGTTAGCATGCCTGTCCAACTTTGCTTATTTTCAATTTATCTGGTATGCTGCCATCAAAAGCAAGGTTCTCTCTTTCTGCTTTCCTCTGACAATATAAAGAAGGAAACATAACAAGCCACTACATGGAGTAACTGGGAGGGAGAGGTCATTTGGTTTGTTCTGGAGTGGGAGCAGGAGCCAGTTCAGCTGTAGGGTTTAGAATCAGAGAATCATCAAGGTTGGAAGAGGCCATTAAGATCATCAAGTCCAACAATGTTTGTTTTAGAATAATATGAAATGGGTGGGAAGCACAGAGATTCATCGAGACAAAGGATGGTACCTACAAAAAAGACTCTATACAGGCTTGTTGGCAGAACTCAGTTTATAGGAACAAAAGCTTTTATGAAGGATGACTTAGAAGTTCTGCCACCTGGGATTCAGGTAGGGTGCCTAGTTCAGTGGAAATATCATGCTCTCAGATATTACATCATCTTTGAAACTGGAACAAGAAAATGGAACTTTTAATAATCAAAATATTTCTTTTGTGAGCTACTTGGTTACTCAGCTATGCTTTATCCTATAGTGGCAAGGGTTTGGACCATGATGATTACATTTTCAAGAGTAAGAGAACAAATATACACAGTTATGTATTTGGGAGGGGAGAGTGAGTTGATGTTGGTTGGCTCAAAGTCAGAGGAGCCAGCACCTAAATAGAAAGCAAAATTACAATAAAACAGATCTAACAATAGAGAGGAACATGGACTCCATTGATTTCCCAAGCACATTTCTACAGCAGGTAGAACACAATAATGCCTTATGATTTAAATCTGTGGTGTGGAATGACTGCTGGTTTTGTTGTTTGTAGTTACCTAACTCTGATGGACACCCTGTGATTTTGTGTCAGGCAAAGCATAAGGTTTCATTTCTTTTCACAGAACTAGCTCCTCAGAGTAGTATTTTTTTTTTTTTTTTCCATAAAGGCTTTTCCTGAGAATTTTCACAAAGCTGTGCTTTGGACACTTTTTTCATGCATCACTGAAATCACTGACACTTTACTGAACTCAATCAAACAATAGAATAATTTTGTACGTCATAAATACTAGCAAGGAGGCTTAGTAGATGATGCCAGAATGTTTTTGAAGGTTGTCCCAGAGCTGTCTGCAGATGTTTATTTAACTAACTACTCTGTCACTGGAATTTTGTCTTGCCGTGTTTAATGATAACAGCATTGACTTCAAGACAGATTATTGAACAACAAAGCTTTTTATCATCTTTACTTCTATTGAAGGACCCTCTAAGAACTCATATCTTAGTATTTCAACTGCCAAAGCATTTTTGTGCTATATTCTTCTTCTGTGGCTGAGGTCTTTGTGAAAAAGCTTGAATTAAATGTTACACTCACATTCTTGGTGATGACAACTGCTCATATTTTCTGCATCTGCACTGTTCACTCCTATGTTGTTGCTCTGTTAAACCAACTGCTTGGAAAGCTGAGAAAGAAGGAAGTGTTGGGTGAACTCCGGTAGCAGTAATTTGACCTAAATGTCTAGGGATTTCCCCTCAAAGACATATTTGTAACAGCATAATAATGAGAATATAAGTGTATATAGCTGTTTAGCATTAGTCAATGGACTAGCTCATTGATCCCAGCACTGTTAAAATTAGCTTTGTTTTTTTCTTTCAAAGATTAAATCTTAGCTTTATGAATTTATTTAGAGGTAGATAAACACACTTCTAGTATACTCGTGACATTTGAAGTCACTATCAGGGACTGGCTTTTGAGATTAAAAGGGTCAACTTTCTATAACATCCATGGGGTTCAAAGCTTGCTGTTTTATGAAAATATTTTTCTATCTTGTTCAACATCAAACACCACTTACAAATTCTAAAAGGAGTATTCAAAAATTAATTGCATATGACTATATTATAAATTTCATAAAATACTAATATGAATTTATATTCTGATCAAAATTATCACTATACAAATAACATTTGATACATTACTTTGAATGTCCATGAGAGAACCGTGAAATAAAACAGATGGCAGGGACTATATAAAATGAATGGTAATCAAAATGGTATTAAGCACTTTGCTAATGAGACAATAGTTTTTATTAACATCAGCAGGAATTACAGAGGTAATGGGAAGGTCTACAGAGTTCTGAAATGGATTTTGGTGTTCCAATCTGAAATAATCTACTGTGACAGAAAAAGATCTCACACCATTTAGTCAGATCATCTTTCTACATTGATTTCAGCTAGTGTGTTTTCCTCTGTGAAGGGCACAGGTCATGATGAAAACCAGAATACTAAAATTCAAAGCTTATTGGGAATTACTTATTGCCATTTCCTTTTTATTGGTTATGACGCTGACAGCTAATAATGATAGCATAATATAGGAGACTTGTACTTATTTAGCAACTAGTAAGTATCTTTGAAAAGAGATAAAGGGCCTGTGCAGGCTATTGCAAAGAAAAGTAAAGGTTAAAAGGGGGATAATTTGGTGAAAATATACTGACCATTGCAAAGCATTCAAATGGTGGTGGAGTATACAGTTTTATTTTATAAATGGAATTTCTCTACATGTAACCCACCATCTGTTTATCAAAACTACTCAAATGTAATTTCTAATGGACCTTAAAGCAGGATGACCTCTTTAGTAGTAAGGAACATATGGGCAGCATGACACAGTTTCTCAGATGTCAGAAAAGGCTTTGCTTACCAGGGTAAATCTCAGCTATGCCTGGGTATGAAGTGGAACAGTTACACACTGGGAACATATTTTAGAGGCAGACTTACTAATTCAGTCATCAAAATTATGAGCAAAATATTTACAGTTAAATTAAGATCAGAAGTGTCAAAAAAATGAACTCCTGCTGAATTAATTTTCAAAAGTAGAGAGTAGGATTCAGAGTTCTCAAGGTCAAAATATGAGCCTTATATCTGAAGTGTTGTGCCTTTCTCTTGTTTACCTCATAACAAAAAGTGAACTATAACCTCTCCCTTCTATGCTTTTACCTTCCTCCCTTTACACAAGGACAATCAGAATTACAACCCTAAAAAATGGTATAAAGAAAATAGCATAGGGTAAACTTTATCCTTTAACCACAGCTGTTGAACTCATTAGTTCCACAAGACTAGAGGGATCTAGCAGAACAAAGAATTTGTCTCAGGGGATTTAACTGAAGGGTCTAAGAAGGTCTGATCTAGCTCTCAGAGAAATCGATGTGAGCTTTTCCAGTGATTTCAGAGAAAACTGGATCAGATCCAACAGTCAGAGAATTCTGAGTTAAAACTGAAATTCATCCCATTTAGTCTTATGTGCTATTTCAGCTCCCTCTCCAGTTAAAAACTGCCAGAGTAAGTGAGAAATTACAGTACAAAGCTTGGCTTAATATTGCTTGGTCTGTGTTTTCCCACAGCTATTCCTGCATGCCCTATTATTTGAAAAGACATTATTCCAAAATGAAGCAAGTAAATACATACAGGGCCCTGTACACGTGGTTCTTTATTACAAATATAAGCCAATACCTAATGGGGACAGTAGACATAAGGGGAAATGCATTTGTATATCAAAATATGATTTTAATATGCAAATATTTTTATTGAAAACAATTAATCTAAGTTGCAAGAAAAATATGCTAATATATAAAAAAAAATGGCTGTAATTCATTCCTTGCCTTCATTTTAATGAAACTAGTTGGAAAGCAGTGGTTTCTAAAGACAAACATCTGACAAACATTTTCAGTTCTTTTTCAGTTAGCAGATTTCAGTTACTCCAAATGAAGAAAGCTGATGGTATACAAAAGCTGTACCAATAAACTTCATAAATATTGCAGCATTAATTCTGTACTTTAGGTATGCAATTCCTCTGTCTCAACCTTACAGATATTTTTCTTCATATTTTCTGTTCTAATGGTACACACAACCTGTTCTTCAAAATATCTTTTAAAAAGAAATATTAGTATTGGCAGCCAGTATGTTGTAGATGTACCTTGGCAGAAGCATCTTGCTTTAAAAGGTACCTGCCCTGGAGCATTTAACAAGAATGTCAAACCCTAAACTAGGTCAGCCTCATAATTCTGAGCAATCTTCTTGTGACAAGAGCAGTGTAAATAACATGCTAAGTTGTTCTGTGCGGTTACCACCCCCATGTTTGCCATATGTGTCTTGGCCTACTTTTCTAATGTCTTTGCTGCTATTGTTTGGTACCCAATGCTTTTATTCGTGGACACGTAAAAGTTAGGATGAAGTCAGAGCTGGCAGATGTATGTCAGCTCCGGGCACAAGAGATGCAGGAACGCAATTCTCTGGGTCACAGCCAGAAAAGTTAATCCTCATCTGAGAAACTGTATGTCTTTTATTCCTAGAAGAACTTCACCCAAAACCTCAGGAATCTGCACAGGTTTTTTGCCTTCACAACAAATTTATTTACTTCAAAGTAGCCCGGAGGAAAATCAGTGCCTTGAGAGACTCAGTACACTTTCTGGTGGTGGAGGTGGCTGTTGGGTAACAGCAGTTGGGAGCTTGGTGGTGGCTGAGCCTAGTGCAGGATGCAAATGCTGGGACAGGAATGAGGACTGATAGATGACATATTTCCTTCCCTTTCTCTCCATGGGATATTTCCATTCTGGAAAATGGGATTTGTCCATTTTCCTGAGACAAAATTACTAAGGAACAAGTGTTAAAAATTCATCAGGATATATAAATCTTAGCCAGATGTTTAAGCAGGACTCAGGTGTCCTACCTAATGCAATGCCAACCCATTGCTGTGGTGAGGGTAAGTAACTTGGCTGAACACAAATAAAAAACAAAAAAGTCAGAAGAAGAAAGAATGCTTTATTTTAATGAATAGGGTATGAAAACAATTTTTCTTAGAGCAGCAAGTATTTTTCGTTCAAGTGCATATATCTCAAATAAACAGCTCATTCTCTTAATCCACAATGTGTTCTTTAAAATGGTTCTTATGATCCAGTGTACTACATTTTGACATGTATTTGGAGATCTTAATTTGTTTTTTCATCTGTACAACTGACATTTATTCAACATGGATACACATAGGACAGTTAATATTAAGTAGATCCCTGGAATCTATTTAAGTACATTTGTACTAAAAATATTTTAGAGACAAAAATATTACTTTGATCTGAATACAACTGATTTCAACAAATGTCACCTGAATTACTTTAGAAAGGTAAAATAATGTCTAGATGTAACCAACGTTTTATTGGCCATTGGAACACTGTGCTCTATAGTTCTGCTTTCCTGAGTGAATTTTCATTTGCTATTAATAACTGACATTTTGTCTAGGAAACAGAATACACCACCACAGCACACCTGTTAATGATATGGATGAAAAAAATAAACTAGCAATAAGCTTGAGAGTAAACACGGTTATTATTTAACAAGCAATCTCCTATTGTTCCCATTACTAAACTCCTCAGTACTTAGCTTAATTATGTCACTGGAATGCATGCTTAACATTACCCATAACAGTTAATGAGCTGATTCTCCCAAAGTCATCAGCTCCTATTAACCAGTAATCTAATCAGGCTGACCTCTACATTTCAGGAATAACCAATAAAACAGGCAGCAGGTAGTCATGAACTCTGCAGCACTACTTCAACACTCATTAATATTAGACTTGTGAACTAGCAAACCATCTGCCAGTACAAAGTTAATCTAGATCAGACATAGATTCATAATGAAATTTCTGTCAAAATAACCAGAGCACACAATATGGTATTTTGTCACCTTTTTGTTGGCTGCACAGGGATAAATAATACTAAACAGGCATAAGGTCTGGTAGAATGAAGTTAAGCTTTTACTTTTTTTTTGTGTGTGTAATTATTTTAAACCACACTTGAACTAGGAGAATGAACATATTCTGTTGAATTCTTAATGCACATGGCTATGTCATTTTTCACCCCAAAGGCTACTATAGTAACTGTTTCCCCAGAAGGTATGAGAGTAAATTGGCCAGGTTTAGTTAGCAACGACAGGGAAGGAATTGGGAGGATGTTTTGTGCCTCACTGTTCATGCAGCTGCACATGACAAAATGAGCAAACATCAAAATAATTCAACTGGAAACCCAAGACCACTGTAGTGAATTCTTCCCAGCAAGCCTGGCCAATGCATTTCTCTGACATACAGGTGCTGGCAAGACAGAAAACGGTGACAGTAGCAGCTTAGCAGTCTGAGAGTGTGATCACTGTGTGGGATGTTTTCATTGCTGTGATAGTGAATTGCAATGCCTCAATTGCAAATTAAGGACTCCATAAGAAAACAGAACTGATGGTCAGGAAAGGACATCCAGTGCGAAGTAGTTGGCTGCTCTCTCATGTAAAGGCTTTTCACACAGGTTTTCTTCCATCCAAATAAATCCATTTGAATGGTCTCTTATTTCAATGGGGACTTGGCCATTTTACAGATCAGTCAAGTGTAAAATTTAATATTCAGTAATTGCACAGGTTGGAAAGGCAGATATATTTAAATTTTGAATTGTTCATTTACATTTTAAAAACAGGCAAAAAATGACCCCAAACCTGCAAGATGGGTGGTAGATTTTTTTTTTTTTTTTAAGTAACTGGAATTAAGAGGCATAGTTTAGAAGACAAAGCTGTCAAACCTGTTCTTAGAAAGAAGAGTGTTTCCTCATTTGTGCCTTCTTTATGCAGTTCCCTAGAAAGTTGGCTGCAGTGGACATACAATGCATGGTTCAACTATCTCCTCAGACAGTTTTCAGAAGGCAGATTGCTGGCAGCTGTTGTATAGTACCTTCTCAGTATATATATTGATATAATTCTGACAATTATCTGTGGTTCTTCATATTGCTGTTGTTCAAACTGTAGGTTAATCCTGAAAACATATTGTAGTTTGCAGTGGTTTATTCCCTAATAATGGCATCACAAAGTGTCTGTCCAGGAGAAACAAAATATACTGAAGTGGAAGCAGAAACTGGAAATGTAGACGGGTGCCAGAGAAAGAGAAAAGCACAGGTGAGGGAAGTAATTTTCAAAGCAATCATCCACCAAGTTGTGTATTTTTTAGATTTTAGATTTTTATTTTTAAATTCTCCATTTAAAGTAAAACAAAAACAGTTCATCCTTGTTGCAAAGTTGCTTTAGTACCAAAAGAAAAATGTCATTATCATTACAAGATCTGCTACCTGCTATTTTCCCCTTGTGTAAATAAACACTGCTTTAGATCATCTGCTAATAAAACAGAAGGCTTATAACCCTGCTCTTAAGCTCAGATTAAATACTGCTGTTTCTGATATGAATATTATGGATGTGCTTTAAATTAAAATTATCTCAAAAATATTTCTGATAAATTTTGACATTTTGACCCATATTCTGAACAATAACTTGCTTTCTTCAAGTTTCAGAGTTACAGAAAGAGAATTAGCTTCTATACCTATGCACTTAGGACTAATTCTGAATATAGTAATGATGTGCCATAATAAGTTATTAATATTGTAATCATTACAAAATAATCATAATGAATTTCTAGTCTTAAAAAAAATTCATCAAACTGGAAATAGGTTCTATACTTTATCTATCAGTGTTAGGTAAATAACCAATCAAACAACCCTGACCACATAATGAATAAGAAAAATGCAAGCTTAGAGGGCTGTGCTCTGGGGAGAGGTGCACACGAATGTGCTGCCTGTCCTGTTTGTTCACCGCTGGACTCCCTTTGCATGTCATTAACTACCTCTCCACAAAACAGATTTACTAGAGAAGATGCTGCTCCAAAGAAGGCAGATTTCTTTGCTTGATGTTATTGGGAGTCAAACATCAGCACTTCTGCTAGAGTGCTGTAAGGTTGTTCCACTCCTAAGATGCCGGCTCAAATACAGCTAAATTAGCCCAGAGATATTTTTGTCTCAGCTTTTATTTAAAGCTTCATTTTCTGGAATTCCAATTCCAGTGCTTCCCAGTTCTCATATTTAATAATTCAGATTTCTTAAAAATATCCAAACTGCCTACTGTAAATTCATTTATTTCTTCCTCAGCCAACTCAGAACTGTTGATCTCATCCACTCCACAAATAACCCTTTACGTATATAAAAGATCCCACTCACTCCATACTTTTTATTTTCTAGGCTAAGCAAGTCTCAATTTTTCAACTTTACTTCCCATTTTATGTTTTCATAACTTTTCTCTGGGATCTTTGCCATTTATTCCCCTCACACACTTTCGAAGTGTGGTAGATAAAAGCCATTGTAATACTCAAGTGAAGAGCTTGGCCTCACCAATGTCAAACAACTGCAGTAATATTCCCCCAGATATATCACACAAAACTTGCTAATTAACTAAGAGCTAAAATTAGCCTTCATTCTCAATTTGTCTTGAAAATCATAATATTGCTGGCTCAAGTTCAATTTGAGGAGGACAAAGGATTAGTTTGATAAATTTTGTTCTTGACATCCATAGCACTTGCTGTTTAGCATTACCCTGCCAGCTGAGATCTTGTAAGTTTGCCGTTTAGCAATTTGTTACAGATTCTTCCCTGGAGGACTTTTTATCTTCTTTCAAAAAATAGTATACTTGTCCCTCAAGTGCCCTGTGATGTTACCCTTCATTGTTAGTGGTACAGGCACTGTGGTGATTGGTTCCTGAAGTATTTTGCATTAAGTTTGTTGGTTGCTACTGATTTGTGTCTTGTTACTAAATAAATGTTTTTTAATAAGTCAGCTTGGGCTAAACCCAAGGAAGTATATTAACCATTTTTAGAAAATATTCATTTTGATTCTAAAGTGACAGAAACAGTTTTAGTAATTTTATGAACAATATTGGGTAGTATCTTAGCATTTTCAAAAGAATCTGGTGAATTTGAGGGCTCGCTGCATAGCAGTCAAGCAAGGTCCATCACAAGGACTGTAAACACCATATAAAGGAAGAGGGAGAGAGCACACACTCTTTACAAAAATCAAAAGTAGGTAATTAAGTGGTTCAAAATTTTAGTCATCTTCTGCTATGCCCGTAGAAGTAAATTAAGCATCAGGGGGACACAATTCTGGGCACTTGATTTTGTTTACTGTATATTGATATGTTTTAACCATTCAAGTTTACAGTCTCTTAGAGTCCTTCTGGTGGTAGTTCAGGGATTAGAATATACCGAAAGCATTCTTGGTTGGCAGTTGACATGGAGCTAAGGGTATGACTGTAGATATTCTACACCAGCACTAAAAAACAATTAAATGCACCCTTAGTTTGTTATAATATATGTACTTACGCTAGCAGGAAATTAAGACATGGATTCAAACTTCTCCAAGGTTCTGTTTAGATTTGGGGAGTTCTGCTGCATTTTAATGCAGGACTTCAGGACACACTGTTCAGCTAGTTTGCTAAACACACAGCTAAGAACCACTGAGCCTCCAAAATGTGTGTACATATGTAAAGTATACATACACACAGAGAGACACATATACAGACAGAAAGTACAAATAAAACTTGTTTAATGCAAAACACTGAAGGTGTGTTTTGCTATGTGTGTCTGGCAATATTTTTCACCAAGGATTACTTCTGTTCAAGGAAATTCCTTTAAACGTGGCTAGGAAAGGAAACATAATGAAACTTTGGTGGCACATGGATCAATATAGCAACAGAAAATCCATCATGATTTTGATGACAGGAGCAAACAAGGATACTGAAAACCCAAGCAAACTTGACAGATTTGTTTTCTGTTTTTTTTTTTTTTTTTTTTAGAAAAAAAAAAAAGAAATTTTGAGGAAAAATTNTGTTTTTTTTTTTTTTTTTTAGGAAAAAAACATAGCAAATGTTGAGGAAAACTGCAAGCAAAAAATTATGTTCTGATCAAGCTCTGTTTTAAAACCATTAGAAATACAGAAAACTTGTAAATTATGTTTCATATTTGAAACTGACTCCTTAGCTTGAAAAAAAACCTCACTGTTTTTAGATAGAGAATTCTTCCTGAGAAGAGGATGCGTAAAAGATGTTATGTCCCTGTGATCCCTTTATTATTAGAGAAAACCATTTTTTATCAGAGGAATTACATACACACACATACACAGTCTAAGTCTCCAGGATTCCTACAATTGAAGATTGATGTTCCCTTCAATAAACTACAGAGCATCAAATACCCCTTTCCTCACATATCAAAGAGCTGTCACAGACTCTTCTCTGCATGTGTTTGGGTAAAGAGAAGACTATGGCAAACTGATCTGAAGGGGACTGCACCTGAGCTGGAGCAGAGATAAAGCTTGCATAAGCTATGGAATCCCTCCTGCCCTGACCTCTGTGGTAAGCTCCCTCAGGGAGGGATATATGCAGGATATGAAAACAAAGGAGACCTCTCAAATAGTAAAATACCAAACATTTCAGAGCTTCATTCACCTAAACTCTGCATTCAATCAGGAAATTTCATGTTCCCATTACACAGCATGAAGACTGTGAATAAGGAGGAGATATGGTGATGGATCTGTGATTACGTTCATAGAGAGCATACATTTGATATCTCAGGATCTTCCATTTACATATGAATGCAAGCTCAGAATACTGGAAGATAGTGCTGGGTTGTAAATCTGGTGGAAGTGTCAAAATGGTGGGAAGCAAACAGGAAAACAATGAAACATGTCAGGAATGTGGTTGGTTCTCCATCTCTGTAATTTTAAAATCTAATTGAAAATACTTTAAAAGATATGTTCTGGCTCAAACAGGAATAACCTAACTTAACTATCTACAAGAAAAACATCTAATCCTAACTGGGTGTTGGGAATCCCTCTATAATCTCTGGAGGGAGATAGTCCTTAGAGGAAAGTTTAGCCTGTCTTTCTCCACAGACATTGTGAAGATGAAACCTGTCTTTCATGCAGGTATTTTTTGAAGTGGAGGTTAGGCAATAACTTTTTAATCCAGAAATTGAATACTTTTTCCATTTGAAAAACAAGAAACTTTTTGATACAGCAAGCATATTATAAATAAACTCATGGGGTGTTTGCAAACCTGCCAAAACTCAGAATCTACATTTGTTCAGGTTTCAGTCCCCCAGTTTTCTTTTTTTTCCAGGCAACTATTTCATATCATAGTAAAAATAAAGAAAAAAAAAGAAATACCAAAACTTCGAGATGGCTACATTTGCAAAACATGGCAAGTCTCGGATGACCTTGCAACATATACATTTCTCAGTCAAAAATTTATCAAACATATACCAATCTTTTTTCCTTTTTTATTTTTGGTTAGATATCTGAGTGACTACACTGGGGGCTCAGGTGGTCTCCAGTGACAGTTCTTTCTGCTAGTATATTAATCTTAAAAAGAAAAAGAAGTACTATTTTTTTTCTCAGTATGGTTAAAGGTTGATTTCTAATTGCAATAATATTTTTTATATATTTTAAATGTCACCAGTTTACCATCACAATACACACCAGAGGTATTTTTGAGCATCTCTGATGCCCCAGGGTTCTGTGTGCTGTGCACAGCCCCACTGAGTTATTTGCTTTAAGAGCTGCAGACTCTTCCTGGCTACTAGGCAAGGGGACAATATCCTGTGTACATCAAATACACCAGACAAGCACCGAGACAGCAGGGAGGCCTTGAACACTTGATATCAATTAGAGGAAAGCAGTAGCTGAAAGCATAGAACTAGGCTCTTTGAATTAAAGTATAACATTTCTAGTGAGAAATACTATTCCAGCTTTGGATTGGTTAGATGTTATTTGTGTATTGGAACAGCCTACATTCACAATTTAATTAACAGATATGGGGCTGCATATTGGTTTAACAGTCAGGATTTACTAATCTGATTGCAGGATCAATGGTATAGTTTGCATGACTCTCTGGAATCCAAGCAAAATTTACAGTAAGTTATTGAATCAAAAGAGTCTGTGTCAAATAAAAACCTCCACTGACTGGACAAACTAAGCTTTCAAAGTAGTTGGCCTATTTGAACAATTCCCTACTTACTCATTCTATGTTACTATTGGTCTAATGTGAGCCTGATGAAGAACAGTACTGAAATGACTGATCTTTTTAAGATTTTACAGCCTAAGACTTTTTTGTTTGTGCCTGTGGACTTCTTACTTCAGTTATGACCAGGGAGTGTCCACAGTTTTTGCTTCTGAAGCACAAAGGAGAGGCAGGTCTGAGGGATTTCTTACAAAAATTCCTAAACAGACGTTTACCATACCATCCTTCAGAGTATCTGAGATCTTTGGAAGAAAAATAATTGATATTCCGTGAGATTCACATGGTCAATTCTCTATATCTCTGTAAAAATCAGATTGCAGGGAAATCTTGTTGCTGCATTCATAGGGAGAGAATGCAATGGAAACAGTTTTGTTTGTCTGTATATTTTCTGCACTTTAGCGATAGAACTAAAAGGAATATTTATATAAGAATGTATAATATACTGATGGCTGCTACTCAGAATGGAAAAGTACAGACAGTTCAATTAATGATCATTGTGTTGCCAGAAAGTGAAGAGTTACTGAACTCTGCTAAAATGCCCTGAAAACAGAAACTTGTAGACTGCTACATCCTGAGTATTCCCAAAGGGAAAGTTTGAAAAAAGCGCACCATAAAGGACTGTAAAATTAGGTCTACTTTCCTACACAACAAATATTCAGAAAGCAGGCTGAAAAAGTTAAGTATAATGTGGGCTCCAAAAGGAGAAGCATGACCTACTAGACTGCAATAATACATGTACTGTTGTGTTATTCTGTCAAAAAATTTCCTGTAAATGCAATAACAGAATTAGCATCTCCTTTATGATTTATACGGATTTTTGTTAATCAGTATTGAGTTACTAAAATCTAAGATGCAATATAATTAATAGCAGCAATAACAATAGTACTTAGTTGCAGTGTAACAATTTTTCCAGAGAGATTTCCTGATATTTAATTGAATTAACCACCATAGTAAATGGGCTCAGTAGAACTAATCTTATAGTAAAATCTTATTCTGATGTAGATTACTGTCAAATTAAATCCTGACCAACAGTCCTTGGGAAAGAGACAATAAATTGTATTGATTCTTTCAACCTAATTTTAATTTTTCAAATGCATGAGGCAAGTGGTACAGAAATAGCTTTATTAATCAATAAGCTGTTTAAAGGGCAGTTCCAAATCCTAATAACTGATTACCCCAAATTGTACTGCTATTCTTCCACTGTGAAAAGCAATGTAACTGCTCAGGATTTACACTCAGTGAGTGCAAAATAGGATTTGTCCCACTGACTACAGTATTAATTTCCTGATAACAGCAAAGACCAAACATTATGACTACCAGCCCCAAGCTATTGATTTATGCTTGAATCACAGGACTGTAGAATGATTTGGATGAGATGGGACCTTCTAAAACTGCCTAGTCCCTCCTCTGCCATTGACAGGGGCATCATCCACTTTGTTGCTTAAAGTCCTGTCCAACCTGACCTCAAACATTGCCTTCAATACAGCCTTTAACTCCAGGGGCTTATTTAGGACTACATCTAATTTGTCCCTTAATGCCACAAAAGAAACAGTTTCTTTTCTTCTTACTTGTTACTTGAATACCATAATCATAGATCATGTTGCCTCGCATCATATTTTACTTTGACAGAAACACAGACAAGGGACAAAGAACAAAAGACTGGGAAATTATAATGACTGGGGTAGTTTATGCTAAGGAAGGACCTATTTACACATCTGCCACTGTTGCTAATCTATTTTGAGTCCACATATTCCTTCAGAAAGAAATAAAGGGCAGCATTTGGCCATCTGGTTTTCCTTCAGATGCATTACTCAGCTTATCAGCTACACCACTGGACATCGTAATTCCTCAGGAGCAGAGCTGGCATCCAAACAAGCTGTGTTGTCTATCATGAATATCTGAGCAGATATTTAGTTATTATAGAATGCTTAAGGTTGAAAAAGACCTCCAAGATCATCAAGGCTAACCTTGGATTGCATATCACCATTCCAGCTAAAACATATCATTAAGTGCCACATCCAGTCATTTCTTGAACACTTCAAAGGATGGTGATTTCACCACTTCGCTGGTCAGCCTTTTTCAATGCTTGACCACTCTTTCAGTGAAGAAATTCTTCCTGATGTACAACCTGAACCTCCCCTGGCACAGCTCGAGGCTATGGCCTTTTGACCCATCACTAGTTGCCTGGGAGAAGAGGCCAACCCCTACCTGGCTGCAACCTCCTTTCAGGTAATTGCAGAGTGATAAGGTTCCACCTGACTCTCATTTTCTTCTGGCTAAACAGCTCCAGCTCCCTCGAGTGCTCCTCATATGATTTACACTTCAGCACCTCAATATCTTTCTTCTAGTGAGGGGCCCAAAACTGGACACAGCACTTGAGGTGCGGCCTCACCAGTGCTGAGTACAGGGGGACCATTGCTGCCCTGGTCCTGCTGGCCACACTATTTCTGATTCAGGCCAGTATGCCAGCGGACTTCCTGACCACCTGGGCACACTGCTGGCTCAAGTTCAGCTGCTGTCGACCAGCATGCCCAGGCCTTTCCTGACAGGCTGCTTTCCAGTCACTCTTCCCCAGGCTTGCAGTGCTGCATGGGGTTGTTGTGTCCCAAGTGCAGGACCCAACATTCTGCCTTGTTGAACCCCATGCAATTGACCTCAGCCCATCAATCCAGCCTGTCCAGGTCCCTCTGAAGACCTTCTGACCCTTCAGCAGATCGGCACTCTTACCCAACATAGTGTCATCTGTGAACTTACTGAGGCTGCACTTGATCCCCTCATCCAGATCATCAGTAAAGATATTAAACAGGATGGGCTCCAGTAGAGAGGCATGAGGAACCCCACTTGCAACCAGCCACCAACTCCCTGGGCCTGGCCATCAGTCAGTTTTTAAGCATCAAAGAGTGCACGTGTCCAAGCCATGAGCTGCCAGCTTCTCCAGGAGAATGCTGTGGGGTACAGTATCAAAGGCTTTACTCGATTCCACACAGCCTACATCCATAGCCTTTCCCGCATCCACTAGGTGAGTTGCCAGGTCATAAAAGGAGATCAGGCCGGTCAAGAAGGACCTGTCTTTCTGAAACCCATGCTGTCTGGGCCTGATCCCTTGGTTGTCCTGTACATGCTGCGTTATGACTCTCATGAATATCTGTTCCATAGCATTCCCACACACCGAGGTCAGGCTGACAGGCCTGTAGATCCTCCTTCTGGCCACCCTTGTGGATGGGCATTACATTGGCCAACCTCCAGTCGTCTTGGACTTCCCTGGTTAACCATGACTGATGGTTAGTGATAATGATCCATAAATGATGGATAGTGGCTCGGTGAACTCTTCTACCAGCTACCTCAGTACCCTTGGGTGAATCCTATCCAGCCCCATAGACCTGTGAGTGTCTAAGTGGTTCAGCACCCTGAATAACCTACAAGACCTTACAAAAGCCTTTCAAGAACTAGCAAAATTCCTCCACTTTATAGCAAAAAAAGCTGGAAAAAGTATGACCTTGCTCTGGAGACCTCACAACCCAGATATCTCAGCAGCTGCTTCAATGTTGGCTAGCCAAACTTATCAAACTTACCTTTTGCCTCTCTAAGATTTTTCTTGCAAGTAAAGGAGGAATAGATTGCCAAAGCATCTCCTGCTGATATTCAGTTAGATATCCTGCAATGTTAAATACAGTGGAGAGTATACATGTGAATGAACACTTTGGGGACCAGCTACACTACAAGATGTCTTAGATAGCAATCACCAGGACTGGCTGTCATTACTGTCAGACTACACTCAGGGCTTTATTCTTGGGAGGTGCTCAAAAAACAGGTGCTTCATAATACAGTCTTTGAACAAGTTATGCACTAGGTAAACCAGAATATGGACTTTCAGCAATGTTTGCTCTTTGATATAAATGCTTTTACTACAGCCAAACCAATTCAGATTGCACAGTACCTGTTCTTCACATTACTCAGGGAGCAGCCTTGGAGACCTGCCATGCTAGTAAGTGTCATCCTGGAGGGAGCAGCACTCTTGAGCCTGCAGAACCATTCACTTGAGTCTGCTTGAACTCAATATGATGAAATATTAAAAAGGTGAGGGACGTTGGGATTTACTGAATCCAAAGAGAAAAACCCAAGCAGAGAGACAACAGCATATGCTGCATTGTAAATTTGGGAATTTTGACTCCCCTTTAGCCAAATAAAATGTAGTTCTCTACTTGCAATGTAGATTTTTGAGTCCTTATCTTTAGATATCAACCTCTATTAAGAATTCTCAAATAGATAGGAATTTACCTTTAGCGTTGTACTATCTTCTTCGTGCTCATAAGGATGTCTTTGCATATATAATACCTTCAGCAGTAAAAATACACAAAATTGTTAATAATGATACCACTGGGAACAACTCAGTTGCCCAAAGATAGTTCTTTAACATTAAATATCCCTGAGGTTTCTCACCTGGTCTTCAGCCATTTTTCCAGAAGGGCATGTATTTTCTGAAAGCCTTGTGGGACAGCTAGTACTGTTGATGTCTCAAATGCCCTACGGCATCTCAGCTGACAAAGGAATAATCAGTCTTCAGTTACTGCTGCAAAATCCATTATTGATCATCTGTCAAAATATGAGACACCACAAATCAATCTGTAGGTAAACAGCCCTTCATAAGTCATCTAAGGACAAAANACACAGCACTTGAGGTGCGGCCTCACCAGTGCTGAGTACTGGGGGACCATTGCTGCCCTGGTCCTGCTGGCCACACTATTTCTGATTCAGGCCAGTATGCCAGCGGACTTCCTGACCACCTGGGCACACTGCTGGCTCAAGTTCAGCTGCTGTCGACCAGCATGCCCAGGCCTTTCCTGACAGGCTGCTTTCCAGTCACTCTTCCCCAGGCTTGCAGTGCTGCATGGGGTTGTTGTGTCCCAAGTGCAGGACCCAACATTCTGCCTTGTTGAACCCCATGCAATTGACCTCAGCCCATCAATCCAGCCTGTCCAGGTCCCTCTGAAGA
>VXBX01007953.1:7298-31149 GCA_013400415.1 Scytalopus superciliaris | reverse complement strand
CATAAAGGACTGTAAAATTAGGTCTACTTTCCTACACAACAAATATTCAGAAAGCAGGCTGAAAAAGTTAAGTATAATGTGGGCTCCAAAAGGAGAAGCATGACCTACTAGACTGCAATAATACATGTACTGTTGTGTTATTCTGTCAAAAAATTTCCTGTAAATGCAATAACAGAATTAGCATCTCCTTTATGATTTATACGGATTTTTGTTAATCAGTATTGAGTTACTAAAATCTAAGATGCAATATAATTAATAGCAGCAATAACAATAGTACTTAGTTGCAGTGTAACAATTTTTCCAGAGAGATTTCCTGATATTTAATTGAATTAACCACCATAGTAAATGGGCTCAGTAGAACTAATCTTATAGTAAAATCTTATTCTGATGTAGATTACTGTCAAATTAAATCCTGACCAACAGTCCTTGGGAAAGAGACAATAAATTGTATTGATTCTTTCAACCTAATTTTAATTTTTCAAATGCATGAGGCAAGTGGTACAGAAATAGCTTTATTAATCAATAAGCTGTTTAAAGGGCAGTTCCAAATCCTAATAACTGATTACCCCAAATTGTACTGCTATTCTTCCACTGTGAAAAGCAATGTAACTGCTCAGGATTTACACTCAGTGAGTGCAAAATAGGATTTGTCCCACTGACTACAGTATTAATTTCCTGATAACAGCAAAGACCAAACATTATGACTACCAGCCCCAAGCTATTGATTTATGCTTGAATCACAGGACTGTAGAATGATTTGGATGAGATGGGACCTTCTAAAACTGCCTAGTCCCTCCTCTGCCATTGACAGGGGCATCATCCACTTTGTTGCTTAAAGTCCTGTCCAACCTGACCTCAAACATTGCCTTCAATACAGCCTTTAACTCCAGGGGCTTATTTAGGACTACATCTAATTTGTCCCTTAATGCCACAAAAGAAACAGTTTCTTTTCTTCTTACTTGTTACTTGAATACCATAATCATAGATCATGTTGCCTCGCATCATATTTTACTTTGACAGAAACACAGACAAGGGACAAAGAACAAAAGACTGGGAAATTATAATGACTGGGGTAGTTTATGCTAAGGAAGGACCTATTTACACATCTGCCACTGTTGCTAATCTATTTTGAGTCCACATATTCCTTCAGAAAGAAATAAAGGGCAGCATTTGGCCATCTGGTTTTCCTTCAGATGCATTACTCAGCTTATCAGCTACACCACTGGACATCGTAATTCCTCAGGAGCAGAGCTGGCATCCAAACAAGCTGTGTTGTCTATCATGAATATCTGAGCAGATATTTAGTTATTATAGAATGCTTAAGGTTGAAAAAGACCTCCAAGATCATCAAGGCTAACCTTGGATTGCATATCACCATTCCAGCTAAAACATATCATTAAGTGCCACATCCAGTCATTTCTTGAACACTTCAAAGGATGGTGATTTCACCACTTCGCTGGTCAGCCTTTTTCAATGCTTGACCACTCTTTCAGTGAAGAAATTCTTCCTGATGTACAACCTGAACCTCCCCTGGCACAGCTCGAGGCTATGGCCTTTTGACCCATCACTAGTTGCCTGGGAGAAGAGGCCAACCCCTACCTGGCTGCAACCTCCTTTCAGGTAATTGCAGAGTGATAAGGTTCCACCTGACTCTCATTTTCTTCTGGCTAAACAGCTCCAGCTCCCTCGAGTGCTCCTCATATGATTTACACTTCAGCACCTCAATATCTTTCTTCTAGTGAGGGGCCCAAAACTGGACACAGCACTTGAGGTGCGGCCTCACCAGTGCTGAGTACAGGGGGACCATTGCTGCCCTGGTCCTGCTGGCCACACTATTTCTGATTCAGGCCAGTATGCCAGCGGACTTCCTGACCACCTGGGCACACTGCTGGCTCAAGTTCAGCTGCTGTCGACCAGCATGCCCAGGCCTTTCCTGACAGGCTGCTTTCCAGTCACTCTTCCCCATGCTTGCAGTGCTGCATGGGGTTGTTGTGTCCCAAGTGCAGGACCCAACATTCTGCCTTGTTGAACCCCATGCAATTGACCTCAGCCCATCAATCCAGCCTGTCCAGGTCCCTCTGAAGACCTTCTGACCCTTCAGCAGATCGGCACTCTTACCCAACATAGTGTCATCTGTGAACTTACTGAGGCTGCACTTGATCCCCTCATCCAGATCATCAGTAAAGATATTAAACAGGATGGGCTCCAGTAGAGAGGCATGAGGAACCCCACTTGCAACCAGCCACCAACTCCCTGGGCCTGGCCATCAGTCAGTTTTTAAGCATCAAAGAGTGCACGTGTCCAAGCCATGAGCTGCCAGCTTCTCCAGGAGAATGCTGTGGGGTACAGTATCAAAGGCTTTACTCGATTCCACACAGCCTACATCCATAGCCTTTCCCGCATCCACTAGGTGAGTTGCCAGGTCATAAAAGGAGATCAGGCCAGTCAAGAAGGACCTGTCTTTCTGAAACCCATGCTGTCTGGGCCTGATCCCTTGGTTGTCCTGTACATGCTGCGTTATGACTCTCATGAATATCTGTTCCATAGCATTCCCACACACCGAGGTCAGGCTGACAGGCCTGTAGATCCTCCTTCTGGCCACCCTTGTGGATGGGCATTACATTGGCCAACCTCCAGTCGTCTTGGACTTCCCTGGTTAACCATGACTGATGGTTAGTGATAATGATCCATAAATGATGGATAGTGGCTCGGTGAACTCTTCTACCAGCTACCTCAGTACCCTTGGGTGAATCCTATCCAGCCCCATAGACCTGTGAGTGTCTAAGTGGTTCAGCACCCTGAATAACCTACAAGACCTTACAAAAGCCTTTCAAGAACTAGCAAAATTCCTCCACTTTATAGCAAAAAAAGCTGGAAAAAGTATGACCTTGCTCTGGAGACCTCACAACCCAGATATCTCAGCAGCTGCTTCAATGTTGGCTAGCCAAACTTATCAAACTTACCTTTTGCCTCTCTAAGATTTTTCTTGCAAGTAAAGGAGGAATAGATTGCCAAAGCATCTCCTGCTGATATTCAGTTAGATATCCTGCAATGTTAAATACAGTGGAGAGTATACATGTGAATGAACACTTTGGGGACCAGCTACACTACAAGATGTCTTAGATAGCAATCACCAGGACTGGCTGTCATTACTGTCAGACTACACTCAGGGCTTTATTCTTGGGAGGTGCTCAAAAAACAGGTGCTTCATAATACAGTCTTTGAACAAGTTATGCACTAGGTAAACCAGAATATGGACTTTCAGCAATGTTTGCTCTTTGATATAAATGCTTTTACTACAGCCAAACCAATTCAGATTGCACAGTACCTGTTCTTCACATTACTCAGGGAGCAGCCTTGGAGACCTGCCATGCTAGTAAGTGTCATCCTGGAGGGAGCAGCACTCTTGAGCCTGCAGAACCATTCACTTGAGTCTGCTTGAACTCAATATGATGAAATATTAAAAAGGTGAGGGACGTTGGGATTTACTGAATCCAAAGAGAAAAACCCAAGCAGAGAGACAACAGCATATGCTGCATTGTAAATTTGGGAATTTTGACTCCCCTTTAGCCAAATAAAATGTAGTTCTCTACTTGCAATGTAGATTTTTGAGTCCTTATCTTTAGATATCAACCTCTATTAAGAATTCTCAAATAGATAGGAATTTACCTTTAGCGTTGTACTATCTTCTTCGTGCTCATAAGGATGTCTTTGCATATATAATACCTTCAGCAGTAAAAATACACAAAATTGTTAATAATGATACCACTGGGAACAACTCAGTTGCCCAAAGATAGTTCTTTAACATTAAATATCCCTGAGGTTTCTCACCTGGTCTTCAGCCATTTTTCCAGAAGGGCATGTATTTTCTGAAAGCCTTGTGGGACAGCTAGTACTGTTGATGTCTCAAATGCCCTACGGCATCTCAGCTGACAAAGGAATAATCAGTCTTCAGTTACTGCTGCAAAATCCATTATTGATCATCTGTCAAAATATGAGACACCACAAATCAATCTGTAGGTAAACAGCCCTTCATAAGTCATCTAAGGACAAAATATTTTATGAACAGCTGGTCCTTCTGTGAGGATTATGCCAGGCCTTCCTCTGCAGTCTTAAACTTGTGAGGCTTCTCCCTCATTTTTCAGCACCACTGAAAATAAACCTCGCCATCAACTGCTACTGCTGAAGACAGCTAACAGCAGTGCAAAGGTTCTGCATAGCTGCATTTCACTCCAGAACAAGTGACATATGTTGTGTGTGCTGTACCATGATCCAGAAATCGTGATTTTGCTTGACAGAGCTGGAATATTTGCCTGTGAATAAAATTGTCTCCTTTTGGGGGCAGGGGGAAGGTACCATTTAGGGGCTGCTAGTAATCTATTGTTATTGACTGAAAATTTCCAGAAACAACAGAGAGGTAAGACACTTAACATGAGAACTGCAGTAAAAGCACAGAGAGATGACAATGTGATAAAGAAATCAATGCACTCAAACAAACAAAACCAAACAAAGATTTCAGAATGGTTTTTGATTATGTTCCATTTTCATAACCATGTTGAATTGACATATTTCTAATATTGATTCTTGCCTTACTGCTAAGCATGAAGATTCTTGTTTTAACAGCAACTTTTAGCAGTTAAATTAAATCCTAAATACTTCACTGTCTAAAGAAGGCAGTCACATGTGCATGCTGAAGGCTTTGGTATAATTTACATTACTTTGTAGTGCTTAACATCTTAAAATGATGATATAGAAAAAGCTGGCCCTTATCTAAGAACGCATGCAATGCATGGTTTTGATGGGAGGACAGGAATATCCAAGAAACAAAGAATATTCTACCAACACCTAGAGTGGTACCTTTGCAGTGAAACCTCTAATGTCCTACCATCCACCCCTGCACTATAACTACTACTACAGCAGCTTGCTGTGTCATGGAGCCCCATGGACTCCCCAGTGCCTTGGGAGAGTGAATTTGGTTATGGTACAGGCAGGCTCCGTCACATCCAGCCCAAAGGGTCAATGCTATTGGCTTTGCACTAGCTCCTGAAATTGTCAGTGCTGGGGCCGTGGAAAAGTCAGCACTCTATTAATCCATTTTGGCCATTTACAGTTCAAATCAATGAACCAGTATGGAATTTCTCTGTGTTTTCCCATTCCAGTTACACTCTCTCCTGTTCAGTCCCTCTTCAGAAGCAGGTCAGGGGTTTTGCTCTCTTCAACAAGTGACACTCAGGTGACAGCAACACTCTCACTCAGCTTTTCTGCTACCAAGTCTTCCATTTCCACAGCACATCTTTAATCCACCCTCTGAGCTCTCAGGAGATGGATTTGGCCTCACTGTCTATTTTTGGCTTTTCTGTAGACCTCAACCCTTCTGGGTGTTCAAATACTTTTCATGGAGAGTGCTCCTTGGCATCTGCCAGCTCTGTTCTTCTCGCAACCTGTTCTTGCATGATTTAGAAAGATTTGGAAGTATAATCCTATTCTAATGAGCTAAAATTGACTTTTTTTACTGTTGCCAGTACTACAGCAGCTGCAGCACAGAACAGTTCCTGACAGGAATCGCCAAGAACCTCCTAGCTAAAGGCAACTATTCCTTTACCTGCAGTTTATTTTCTTGCTTGTGAGGTGTCTGAGTTTTCAGACATGGGAGGGCAAGGAAAAGTTTCAGATAAGAATCCATAGCAATCCTACAAGCAGCAAACTTGACAACTCTTGTTGTATTTTCTCTACAATATGGCTCTTTGCAAGGAAAATAATTTGTGACATAGGAGGATTTCATATATGACCTTGCAAGTCATTCAGATCCACAATATTGTACAAGTCATTCAAAACTGAAGTGTTATGAATAATAAGGAAAACTGATTCAAGATGAAAATCATTGCTCTTCAGATTAGAAGGAGCTTGGTCATAATTATACCCTCCTGTTTGTGTTGGTATATAACTTGGCTAGGCAGCAGAAGGGTCTTCAGGTACAAAAGAGGTTGAGAACCTCAGACAAAACAAATCTATCTATAGCCAGCACATCACTGCTTCCCTCAGAGCAGGTCAGATGCAGTTCCAAAGAATGACTTATAATCTCTTTTTTTCATGATCTCTGCACTTCTTTTTTTACCATTCACAGCCGTTTGAAGATCACTATTGGACTGAAAAACACATATATGTGTTAACAGTCTTTTTTTCATCCTGAGTCAGTCTTTGCAAGCACAGCACCAGTGTGCTAGTTTTGGAGTCCAGTCTTTGCTCTGTAGAGAGTGGCCCAGTGGACCTGTGGATAAAGTAGAGCTGACTATAGGAATCTCAAACCCATACAAAGGGACTGGGCCCAAGAAAGATCACAGGACTTACCTGCCTTTGCCTCTAGGACTTTGCTTTGATCTTTTTCAGATCATTGACAGTAGAAAATTACTCACTGTGAGTGACTCCAGGGGACTCGAAAGGGAATGTGCCCTATTTATTCTATATAATGGGCTGATAACCATAATGCAAAGCCATAATTAGCAGCAATGATTAAAGTATCAGCAGCCACAGTTAAGGCTGAAATGGCTGATGACTGAATTCTATGTATATTATGCTGATCCGTCAAGGTTAGACCATGCTGTTGTCCCTGTTCCATGGACAGATGTCACCAGGATTGCTAATCAACACACTTCATAGGCCTTATCTGCCCACACAATTTCTCTTTAATCCCTTGTTCCAGGACTGACAGACTTAATAGCTGCTTTTAAAAGTGAAGGGAACATGTAGAAAGACCTATTTTTTAACATACATTATATATAAAAATATGAGCGTCACCTGGCAGGCAACCTTTCCTTTCAAAAATAACAGCTTTGGAAACTAAAACCCAGCAGAGATGACAGGCAACTTTATGTAAAGGTAGTGCTGCTCCACCTGTCCTTCTCCTGACTCTGAAAGTAGTAAGTGCTGTTCACTATATCAATCATTCAAATTTACGTAAAAGAAGCTTGTGGTCAATTTAGTCCACAAGGATGCTTATTCTGTCTACTCCTTACAAATTCGATCTTCATTGTTTTCTCATTGGCAGTGTTTGATTTCTGTTGTTTTCAAGTAGAGGCTTGCGTTTTCACTATAGAGAATTTGTCCTAGCTTTTTTTAATGTTAGGAAATTCAACATGAAGATATCCATTACATAAACTGTTTGACAAACACAAAATATACATTTAGCTCAGTAATCAGGTTTAATTCAAGCTCCAGCGAGTAGGAGAACAATGCGCCATCAAAAAATGCAGCGCAGAGGTGTTTATTGTTTTCCACATTTTTCTTAACGATTTTCAGCTCTGAGCTTTACATAAACCTTGCAAAGAAAAAAACTCTGAAGGATTTGAATTTCTATCCTGCCAAACACAAAAAGTGGTGGTAAGTCACTGCAAAGCTTTTCCAAACTTATCTGAATGTGTCTGATGTGGGATTTGGGATGGGAATGCATAGGCACAAGTGCACTCAAAGTGTATCCTGGGGTTTCTGGCTGCAATCTAGTTGGAAGGATCTTAAAACATCTTCCCTTGGGGCTGCCAAAGGTGCCATCAGGCAGAAACAAGCACATAGATTTGCAATCATTAAGCAAGAAAAACCTACTGAAAGCCAAGCCACTTCAACCACTCGGTGCTTTGGAGTTTGCCTCATTTGTAAGTCTAGTGAAGAACCATAATAATACCAGAGTACACAGCTTTCAACTCAGTTGCACAACTTGCCCATGACACAGTGGGAAAAAGGTTAGAGGTTTTTGGCCCTATTTGCACCTTCGCAGCTCCCCACAGCAAAGTGATGCTCCAGTGCCGCCTTGTGGTTTCCTCCTCCGCAGAGAGGGCCATTCCTGGCCAGACATGGTGCCACTTCTACCTTGTGTTTGCTCTGTGGTATTGAGCAATTCTATTTTTTAAATTTTTTAAAATTTGTAATATGAGCACAGAGTTCTGCAAATGAGTTTGTAAACAGAGAAAACGGTTAGATCTGATGAACAGCTGTGGCCTAGTCAGAGCTGCAGCTCACTGCAGTGCCCCTGGTGCCCCTAGAGGGGATTAGGTGACTTCCTTGGCAAGACCCACTTTGACATGGTCAGTAAGGAAAGTGTAAGCACACATCCTCAGACTGCCCTTCTGCTCTCCAGCCACAACACCTTCCCCAGGACTGCCAGCAGTCGCCTTCATTCACTCAGGACTGATCCTTCTGCTAAGAACAGGCATCTGCAAAGGCCATGACAAGAGGGGGAGGCATAGCCAGCCACTTCTTGCACTAAAGCATAGGATACCACCTTGCATAGTCATGCTGAAGTGTCATAACTAAGCCGCAGTACTTGTGATGAATGGGGACAGGCAGCCAGAACAACCACTCCCACTCTGTCCTTAGACATGGCCAAATTTTAGAATCATATTTTTGTTTGCAGAGTCTCCTCACAAACCACATTATTTTCCATGTGTAGCTGAAACTATAGCAGCACACGACACATCACGCAGACCTTGCTAGCTTGGGATAGCCCACAGTAGAGCAGCTTCACCACGGAGCACTCTGCTGGGAATGGGAAGGGAAAGGGACACATATCCTTTTCTTGAGGACTATCATGTTGAATTCAGTTCAAGGATCAACTTCAGTCCTCTAAACCTTTCCTTTCCTAAATTAGAACTGAATGAAGACATTCAAGCATTTCAAACTGTGTGAGGCTTTCTCTTGCTTTGCTTCTATTTCTCCAGGTATCAAGCAGGGCAACTCAAACTACTCAGACTCCCAGTACAAATCCAGGAGATATTGAACATTTCAGAAAAAAATGTCAAAAGATCAGACATAATGTTATTCAGACTAAAGGGAACTTAATAAAGAGGAACCAGAGAGGTGGTAGATGCCCTGTTCCTGGAAACATACATTCTAAATTTTGAACCGTTTGTGTATGTGGTGTCATTATGTGTATTGCAACCAGACTTTTTTAATTGAACTTGGAAAAAACCATCACTCTTTGATAAGGTCTGCTGGGAAGATGAGTTTGAGAACAACTGCTGTCATAAGCATTTTCAAGGACTTAATTTCCTGCTCTCGCAGCCAATCCAAAGTCTTGATTTAATTTCTTGTGTTTTGTCAAGGTTATAATTAGCTTTAAACTTGTCAAGACCTGAGAAGCTGAGGTAAGCAAGTTGTTTGTAGCTGGGACAACAGTTTTGCTGGGAATCTTATATCAAATCCTCCCAGGGACCTTTCTGTACAGTGTATTATGGAAATTTCCCCTGTGATAAAAATAAATTACAAAGGCCTGGTACAAATTAATCATTAAAATATCTAGGTTTTCCTTTCCAGTTTTCTACTTTGAGAAGAGTCTTTCTAACTTCCCAGTGCAGATATAGCTTGATTTTAGATCCCAAGATGATAAAAACTGTTTCTCATCTCCTTTACTATTCACCATTTATAACCTGCTTGTTTGCCCCCTAACTCCCTACATGTACTGTATTTTGGAGCTGTGAATTTCATACAACTCATTTCCTGCAAACTGAGACAGACTCTAGGATGTGACATTTGCTTAAAACTGAAGTGGATATATTTTATGTCAATATGTTTACACATCAAACAAAACTGAAATGCTACCTTACTTTGAAACATATATTCCAACTCAATTTACCGGGGAAATATCATGGGTAACTATCACAGCACAACCTCTACAAATGTGCTTTATTCCTTCAGTGACATGTGTGAGATTAAGCGTCATTTTGGGAAACAGTGTTTCTGGGTACAGTCTGTGTCTAGAAATTATACTTCTTGTTAACTAATAATAATTGATTTCTGCTATTCATATTTGCATTTCTCTTACAATAGGATACACAATTGAATGATTTTCTCTGTGGTATGTAAGAAACATTAAAACCCAGTTGCAGAGTTTAGCGTGACTATTAAAGAAGTACATTCTAAGTTTAATAGATCTCCATGCAATGATATTAACAGCCCAAAATGTAATTTAAGAGATTAAAAAGGCATTTGTTTCCTGCTTTCTTTCTGATTTTGGTGTATTTTTGCTGTTTGGTTACTTTGCCACCATTTTAAAATGCCACCTCTGTCAGAGACCTTTCTCCAAACAACATTTAAGAATCCATTCTATCATCCTAATTGCAATCATTTCTATGCCTGTAGGTATCCTGAAACAATGTGCTAGCATTATTCATGCAGTTCCAGGGTGAAAAACAGGAACAAAAATATCAAAACTCTTCTGACTTCTCTTTGTGTTAACACTGATGCTTCTAAACACTGTGAGTAAGGAATCTTGTTTTATTTCATATCTTAGCAGTATGAGAGGAGGCTGAGAAGAACACTGTCTTGGGACTTACGTACTTCTGTCAGCTTATGTCACAACATTACATTTATTTTAATGAGGGGGTGTTACATTTCACGTCTGCCTGTAATAACTAGATTAAAACAAATGGAAGAAGATGTGAAAGACCGCAAATTCTAAAGCATGAGACATTTTTATAGCTAATGAAACCACTCCAGTAAATTAGGAAAGATAATATATTACAATAAAAATATAGAGTTGCTTTATTAAAAATATATTTTTTTTATCTGCTTTAATCAGTTATAAACCCAAGCCATATTAGTTAAAGGTACACAGAAGTGTTTATTCCCCCTCAGAGTTTCCCTGAAGAATTTCCTTCAAATTTTCTGTCAGAGAAGATGCATAAATGCACACAGGGCAATAACATGCTCTAGTGTGGTAATTTCCACGCTGTTACCATTCTCCATGTGAATGGCATGAAGAAATTTCAGTACACTGGGTATATTGCTAGGGAAGAAGACACCTTTAGCTGCTGAACAATCAGTCCTGGAATTTACCTTCTCATCAAAGCAGTGTGTACAGCTGATTTTTGAGCAGAGGGTACGGCATGATGCCATTCATTATGTGTTATATTTTGTTAAAACCCTACAATGTTGGCAATTCTTGACTTAAAATTCTCCTTCTGTCGTCCCATAGCTGGGACCAAAGCAAGACAGCTGCCTGCTACTGACTTGTAACTCAAACAAACAAACGGGGTTACATACCCACATAGTCACCTTTACTTCCATCTCCCAGGAGATGAAGAGACATCTGTTTCCTAGGAACTGTCTTTATCCCCAGATAGGAAAAGCTTTTTTTTTTTTTAAAAAAAAACAAACAAAACAAAAAAAAAAAAAAAAAAAAACAAAAAAAAAAAAAAAAAAACAAAAAAAAAAAAAAAAAAAAAAAACCAAAAAAACCCACCCAAAAACAAATCCAAAACCAACCAACCAAGCAAACAAAAGCCAAAAAAAGCCCCAAACACCCAAAACCAAACAAAACCCACCTTTGCTGGCTATGTAATAGAGTGACAGACAGAATGAAAGCAGGAAGAACAGGACAGTGCTCCAGCTTAGCCTTTGTCCTTAATTTAGGGGCTAAAAGAATCAACTCACAATTTGCCTGTGGGATAAACAAATGCTAAATAACAATTTTAAACTAAATACCACCCATGCCATCATCCTTATGCCTTGATATGACATATTAAAGTTGATTCTACCATTGAAAATATGATACTGCTTTGAATTTAGATAAAGGATACAGAAAAATACTTTCCACTTAAACCTCTCTCAGCTTTTGCTTCATTCTGTATTTCATAATTTATTTTCCCCTCAGGAATATTATTTTTTTATTAGCAAGGCAATTCACTCTTCACCTGGTCAAATAAAATTGCATGCACATGTATGCACTCAAGATTTTTATATTGCTAAATGTTTTATGCTTGAGATTTTTATACTGCTATTCAACACTTTTCAAACAACTCAATTAACGTATTTTCTTTATTATAATGTCTTTTTTTTGAATTTTGCTTTATAAATCTGCTACCTGTACAGCACCTGTTTATGGAAAAACAGTGAGGGATTTCAGTATAAACAAGACATGTGACTAACCTTTCATCCTTCACTTTCATCTCTCTCCTTGATAATCTTGCATCTCTGCTCCTCATCACAAACTTGAATATCACATAGTTCTCTTTCCACCTAATCATATTGCTTATTCTTTTAAATAAGAATGTTTACATTATATGATGCCTTTTAATCTGTCAAATAATTCTGTTCTACTGCAAACTTCCATAAACTGGCATCTGTATGTATTTCTAGAAGAGCGTCAAGCATCATATCATAGATGTCTCTTTCACAACTGCCTAAAGAGAACTAGATGCATAGGTACATCATGGGTAGAGCTATACATTCTACCCAGCTTTATTAACCTGCTGTTGTTTGAACTGCTAGCACTGTTGCCAGGACAAGTCCACTAGTTAATCTTCCTAAGTCTTGTTCCAAGTCTCAAACTAGATCAAAGACTTTGGGAAGCTAAGAAAAACCCCCGACCTTTTCTTCCAGGCATAGAATTTTCCACCCAACAGTGCCCATGCTTTCTGAACATAAGGTCTGGAATAGGTACAGTTCACTAAATTTGGCAGCTTTCATTGCTTTTGCAGGCATATGCTCCATTTTTGTAGGTACGCTACAGCTTGAGATACAGACCTCCATCACACTGTGCGTTTGCAGGACGTGGCACAAATGGATGTTGGTGCTGTATTTATTTATCTTTCAGAACAGCTAATGCACTCTCTCAAAGAAACTTCCAGCAGCTCCGTTCATGGTGTTTTATCCCTAGGAGGGATTCTGCTGCAACTTGATTTTAAAATTGCACAGATCCATTAAGGTTTAATTAATTGATAAAATAAGTTCTCAGTGGGAACATTTTCTTTGAAGTTTCAATTGATTTCTAGATTTGAATTTCCAGTAATTGTGGCATTTAAATACCATGTATGCATGCTCAGTCTAGATATATATTTTGTTTAAAAAAAAAAACCAAAAAAACTAGTAATAGTGTCATGTTTTGTACTTGCTACATGACCCCTGTGACTCTCAGACACATTGGTTTCTCTACATTTTATCTGAAGGAAATAAAAATAGACCTAGTCTCTCACAGGCATGAATCAGTGCAGGCCCTCCTCCGAAGTCTAGTCAGAATGACATGCAAGATCCACAGTGTATGTCACCTCAGTCTGCAGAGACACAGAAATAACAGTGTTGGTAGAAAGCCAAGACAGCTACTCACTAAGCAAAACCTGCCAATTTTATCATTTCATTGTTTTCTCACTTCTTTTGTTCAACTCCCATCTTTCACTGTATCTTGTGATTCCCAAACCTATTAACTGCTGAGGTTGGATATTACTACATTTTTACTACATTTGTACAATAAATTCTTCTCTAAAAGATAAGCTTTGACCTGTTTCAGTCTATTGAAACAAGGATCTACAATAACTGTCTGAAGCAGCAGAAAGTACACATGCTGCCTTCAGAAAGTACAGCTGTTTTACTATCCATGCACATATTTGGGGCATCACACAACTTAGGGAAAATTTTCGTAAGGTGACATCCAAGTTATTCAGATTTCAGATGTTGCTTTCATAGCTGTTTCCTTCCTAGCAGACTACCATTAGATGTACCTGCCATGTGTTATTCTGAAGGTTTGGCTTAAGTTCGGTCTATCCCTTGTTAGCTGACCCATAAACATTCATGTTTCTTTAAGGATGCAAGGCACACCAGCAGTCTTCCAAAAACATTTCTCAGACTGGCTCTCAGGAATGGAGCTCCATGGGCTGGTGGAGACTAAGCCATAACATAGCATTCAGTCTCTACCAAGGGGGGAGAACTGTCCAGCTTCCTGCTATCCCCTATCTCCAGATGATCCATATACCAGCAGCGCTGTCAGGAATTTGCCTGTTTTCTGCTTGGAAGCAACACACGGCTCTGGGTGACATCCACTGCCAGCTTTGGCAGAGCTTCAGAGTTGCTCAGGTGCCACTGGGAGATTGAGAAAGCAGAGGACAGGCAGGCAGGAGGCAAGGGTGTTGATTAGATAAAATCTGTGCATACCTGTACTGGAGACCTTCCCTAAGTATATCACACAATAAAGCAGCCATTCCTTTCTAAATGAAAGCTCACATTTAAGCTGGACAGATTTGTTGGATAGATATCTGTCCTTTCATTTTGCTGAATACATGTTTCAGTTTAAATATTAAAATGTTTTATACTTTAACATAACTGATGATACCAAGAATTTCGGGGGTTAGCAATTTTCTTTGAGACATAAATAAATTGTAGACTTTCTCTGGTTTGGTGGCTTGGCCTGCATTTAAGGTTTTCTCTCTATTAGGCTTATCTCTGTTAATATTAACTTAATAATATATGTTAATAATAATACATGTTGACATTTAAATATTTTTTTCTATTATTAGTACACTTTTCCCCTTCTGAAAAATGTAATTTGCTCAATGATTTCAACAGAAACTGAGCTTTTTTCCCACTAGTTACTTCATTACAAATGGTTAATTAGTGTCAGTATATTTATGAAAAAAGTAATGCAGAAACAAACCTGGCTGAGGGAGAAATATAGGAATGACTCTTTTAGTACTTCTTTGTGTTGTTGATGTTGAAGAACCCAAGCATAATTTATTTTCTTTCTGCTAAATGTTTTTGTATTTACAACCACACATTTCTTAGCACACTCAAACCTCACAATTAGACTGCCTGCCTTATCAGTCCATCAGCAGCTCCTTCCTGCTGCACCACAGTGCTGACCTTTGACCTGTAGAGATTAGCTCACCCTCTAAAGAAAAGGATAAAGGGCAGTTTGGTCTCCCAGCCCTTTTGATTTAATCTTTTCCGACTTTCAGGTGGATTATCCGAAGATGTAGTCTGCTACTACATTGGTCGCTTTTCCGTATTTTATATTTGTTCTTTCCTCCAACAAAAGTTATTTAAATTATACCTTTTGGAATGTGAAACAGTATTATTGGATTTTAACTGATGATATGATACTAGAAGATAATCAGCTGTCGTGGAAGCTAAATAATTTGTTAAACTAATAACAAAACTACAAAGGCAGTACTATAGATTCTGAACATCTAGTCAAAAGATGCCAGCATGATAGAGGACCTTAAATGCAAGAAAACGGCTTTAAAAATAGTAAGCTGATAATAAAGAGCCTTTTATTTCTCTGCCTTATGTTTAATATTGCCATTCATTCAGATACCTGTTATTCCCTACTGGTGCAATACCACACACTTTGATGTTTGCATGTACTGAATGAAAGGATGGTACTTACCATCAGCAGTGGCACACAATTTGATGTAAGGCTTTTGCCCAAACCGGCACAAAACCATAACAGAGTAGCAAAAAAGTGAATTAATTAAAGAACAACATTCTTTAAAGTTGATAATGTCTTTAATGTAATTAAAGTCTTTAATGTTGTCTGAGGATCTTTGGATTCCAATTGAATATTAAAAAAAAAAAATAGTTAGACTTTGGAGTTCTGAATGACTTTTAAATAAACAGTGTGGGTCTTATCTGTGCATTTACCAAAGTGTAGATGTATTTCCTTGATTTAAAGAGAAATAATACTGAATCCTGACTGGTGAAGCAGAAGTATATGCAGTTTTTTCACTTTCTTGCAACATGAGATTACAGTTTTTCCAGGCTTTATTCACCAAAATTTACTTTCTTTCTTTTTTGTTTTTTAATTTAGTTTTAAATTGCAAGTAGGGTTACAGGTATGGAAAAAAATAGGGTTTATTCCTCAACAGGAACACAGAAGACAATAGGTCATGTGGTCGTACAGGACATCAGTAGCAGAACCCAAGACAATGCCTACAGAATCCCCCCATTCACACTGCACTAATCGACTCCGTGTTCGAACTGTGATTTCGTTTCTCTAGAGTTTTCTAAAGAGCAAAAGCACAAGATGTTCCCAAGCTCATCTGTATTACAATACCTATATATCTCCTCTGGAGATCCTCAAACTGATTTATTATCCTCCTAAACTTGAAAGAATATTATTTAAAGCTCTCCTAGCCCAATACCTGCACCTGGAGTTCACCTTTGGACCCACTTCTGTTCACCCATTCTCATCTAATTATTCACCCAGTGCTGTAGGTTGGAAGTCTCTACAGGTTTGAAAGTTACAAAGCACCAAACACATCCTTTTGGCCACTTGCCCTTTTAATCCAGATTATGATTTGATTATCTCCATCTGACCTCAGTAAGAACCCTGCAGCTGTGAGCCATGGCAGCAGATAACAGAGATGAATAACTCCCAGTTTCTCAGGTGTCTTCTCATATGTCATAAACAGACAACAGCATTTATCACATCTATTAACCTATATTGCATTTTCCCCAACAGTTTTACTGTGAAACAGCAAAACACACATTTTCAGGAGATATTTGGGCCTTTAAGTATTTGCCAATTAATTAAAATCTGCATGTACCATATTGTGGTCTGAATTCAAACATCTGCTCTGTGTTCTGGAAATTGTGTATTTTTAGATTGTGTTTTCATCCACCTAAGCAAAAGCAATGCCATTCCAGGACTCACGTGCATCCTCGACTTGGGTATTCAACTTTCTGTCAGGACAAACATACACATGGCCTCAGTATGTATGCATGGGAGCTGAACCTTTTGTCAAGCACACACTTCCTTTAATGAGGTCCTGAACCCGCTGATTTGGCAAAGTTAATTGTTAAGTTTCCTCTACAATTAAAACATTTTGCATTTTACTTTAGCTACAGTATTGTCCAGTGACTAGATGTGAATAGTTGTTATAATAAGCCATTATTTCTGCATAGTCTGTTTGAAGTTTATCTTGTGCAGAACACCAGAACAGAGGGCTTCATGTGCTTTGTTTCACTGAAGCTTTTAAGTTGTTCAGTGAACTGTGATCTTTAAAGAAGCCTGACTTTGATAGCTTTATGTCCTATCAGATTCTCATCAAAACCAGTATAAGCAAGGATCCCATTACTGTTCAAATATCTTTGTTAATGAATTATATGCAATATGAGTGACATGGCTGTGTCCTGCCATTTTTTCCTACTCTCTAAAGCTCGGTCTTAATTCCTTCTCCTGAAGCCCATCTGCAAGGCCAAAGCCTTTGGTTAGGGAAGGACTCCCCCAGTCTTAGAATCTCTCAAGTTCATCCACACTGTTAAAGCGTTCAGTCTGTGGCTGACACTTAGTACTTGCATTTGCAAAATTGACTTTTTTTTTTTTTTTTTGCAAGTTGTGAAGTTCCTAAATGCAACTGGACTTTCACAGTGTTAAATTTTTCAGAAGGCAGTAGGATGAGGTGGATTCTAGACCTGCCTTGGTATCCGACTCGTCTTGTAATGGCTTTTGATTCATTGGTAGATAAACAGCTCTAAAGGTTGGAAAGCAGTACCAAGAAATACCAGGCTGTGTATGTGTGTGTGTGAAGGGGAGAAGCAAGGATATGAAACTCCATAGAACACATTTAAACCAAGAATGATGTGTCTGAGAATAAGACTGTATAAAGGGAAAAAAACCCCAAAAAATAGGGTTCTGTTTGGTCTGATGAGGGTCTTTAGGGCACAGAAGGAAACTTGGAAAGGTCATAATAATCACAGTGAGTTCTCTGACAAGCATCTACGGCTTTGTGAAACAGGCTACTTTTTGCCAATGAAAATCTGCTATTCTGATTTATCATCATGTGAAAGGCTCCATACTGTTTGAATGCAGTAACTATCAAAAGTACAATCCTACAATGGAATTCTTTAGTGTCTATTAGGTGGTAGCGCAGGGTCCAGGCATGGCTTTTCACTCCAGCAGCCAAAGGGAGTAGGAAAACAGATGCTTGGACATGGATTCTCTAGTGTTCAGCAAAAGGGAAATTAGCACATCCAGTCACAACCAATGCATTTTATTTGTATTTTCAGAATTTAACTGTGCATTTTTATCTCTGAGTTTGCTGATCTTCAGTGTCAGAGGCCTTTCAACAGATCCCCTACAAGAAGTCTATTCTCATAAAGCTTAAAAACAGCGCTGAAAGAGTAGTTTAAAAACACTGAGCCCAGAGGGTCCTTTCTAGAATAAATACAATCTTTCCAACAGTCTCATACTTGTTGTCCAATTCAGTTGCAAATTTCAGTCTGCTATAGAGTTGCAGTAAACTGAGTTATCATTTATTCTACACATTCCTTACTCTAGAACTCTCTTCACCAAGCTCCAACTTTGGAGGCTTTTATTAAACAAAATTATCTCAGGTGCAAACACTCCAGTGAGAAATGAACACACCAGTGTTAGCGAGGGGAGAGGGAGAGATTTGAGAGTATGTGATAAAGAGTGAAAAGTTAGTGAGAACAAGGGTCTAGATTAAATTGCAATCCCAAAGACAGATGTCAAACTCAGCAGAACAAAAATAACTAGTTTAACCACATTAGTGCAAGTAAGTGCAGGTCACCTTCTAATCTTTCTATCACTTGGCTGAACTGTGTGGCTCTCCCTCTAATGGAATATTAATCTGATTTGGTTGTAATTTGCAAAACCAGTCACCACTTAAATGACAAACACTGAAGATAGCTCTCAAAAAGTTTTGCATTTGGCCTTTTAATTGTGATAATGAACTTGCACAGATCTCCTTAATGGTGGCTGTAACTATTATTCAACAAGGTTTTAAAAAAAATGTTAACAGGCAACACATGAATGTCATCAGCTGTGTGCACACTCACAGGTACTGCCTGAAGGTCATTTGGAACATCAGGTTTGTTTTTCTAACTCATATCTAAAAGGCTTGTAACCTGTTGGCTGCCCTAGCAGCTGAGCTAGTGTTGCCTGGCTTGTGCTTTGTTCCTGTGTTCTCCAGTGTGCCACATGGCGAAATCAGCAGCATTGCCCAGCCGAACCTGAGGAGTGCTGGACACCAAATATATACTCAGCTAATTTTCTAAATTGCAAGAGTCCAGCACAGGGTCCCTGACTTTCCCCGCCCCCCCAGTGAGAGCATACCAAATTCTCTCTTGGCAATGAATTTTAATGGTTTAAAATAGTTATACATTAGCCTCTGGAACTTAATGCATACTGTTTAATAGTATGTATTTCTATTGTTTACTTCTTGCCTTCTCATCACAGTGTGTCAACAGTGACCCCTTCACAGCAGAGTGCTGTAGACATTAATTTTAACAGTGCATGTCTTACACATTATACAACCTACATTATTTGCAGCAGTGTGCCATAAAATTAACTGCCTGAATAATTAACTGCCTGAATAATTGCAATATTGCATGGAGTAATTAAAGTTCAGTTTAAGTCAGTTCAATCAATATGTATTTTCACTGGGAGAAGTGAAATATTAGTCCAAGACCTGAAGCTTTTGAAGAAATTCATCAACCACTCCCATGCCTTGTGTCCAGTAAAACCTAATTTTTTTACTTTGAACGCTAATGTTTGCCAATAGCCTTGGGGAATTAAAATCCAGATTGCCTACCATGCTTCAGATATATTCCTGCAGGCACACTCTTCAATACTGCAGTCCAGAAGGTACTGAACAGCATCTTACTCTACTTTATGTATCTTCATGTATCTAGATACCAGAGAGATATAAACAGTAGTGAAAATGTACTTTATGTTCAAAGTTCCAATCCTACTTATAATTTTCTGTTGCATGTGTTAAAAATTCAGAAGTAGCTACAGCTCATTGCCAGATTTCTGCTGTTTAAATATAAAGATCAATGGCAAGAGGCATAGGGAGAAGGAAAGGAGGAAGGAAGGTCCATACAGTGGATCAGAATAGGATTATTTCTGTCTCTATTCTTCCCATTGACAAGTAATGACAGATGATTAGGAAGATTTCCACAAAAGAAAATTTAAAATTTCCCTATATCAAGCATAGGAGACTTTGCTCAAATGTGTTCATTAACTCATAGGTGATGGATGCTAGTACTGGAAAAAAGGAGATAAACTCTTTTGGCACATGCACATTTTAATCATATGAAAATATTTGAATCCATCACCTCCAAGCATGCCTCATGGCACACAACAGGCATGTACAGTGAGGGAGGCTCAGTTCTTGTTCCAAAGTCCATGGCTTAGGCCCATGTACACTGAAGATGTAGGAGTGTGGTAAGAACATAAAAATAAACAAAATTCCCATAAAAGCTTATTACACACCCTGTTTTGGCTACAGTGAACTTTGGTAAATGGTGATAGTAATAACTTGTTCCTTGGACTGTATTGTACTTCCACATTTACTCACCTCGCTTTTTCCTCCTTCCTCTCTGGAAATGCTCCAGTAAGTGCAGTGAAAGATGTTCAGCACTTTTAAGAGCTATGAGTTACTCTTATCTAATATGAAGACAAAAAGAATACTCTCTCAGCTATCAAGAGATAGGAGGTACTGGCAAATACAAAACATTTATACAATGCTACAAATTTGCATGATGCTTTTCACAGAGAGCTGACACAGTGCAGATGTGCAGTGGGATCAGGAAAGGTTGGGTGGGTGGGCAGCAGCTGAGTGCTAGTGCTGGCAGAGAAACATCTGCTGACAAACATTTGTGCCTATCATGTCAAAGGCAAAAGGCTTCAGGATACTGTGATCTCTGGTCTGCTGCCCTGTAGTCCTTTCCAAAATCTCTCCTCTCAGCCTGAAGAACTATAGCTAGATCTGCAGAGAAGAATATGGACATTACATACTTATTGTTCCTAAGAACAAGTCAAAATTCCACAAAGTCTGGGATCCACACCAACATTCAGCTTTGAGAAAACTGAACTTAACCTAGATTTTCTCCAGGTTTAAGTGGAGCGTGCTGGTGATGTCTGACTCTAGGTAGCTAAAACAGAGAGAAGCAAACTAGGATACAGCTTAAAGGGGAAAATAATAACTCTTTCTGCGATATATTGGATTTAGCCATGTCTATAGAACCAAAAGATCTGCTATTTCACACAATTTCACAGCTTTAACTGAAATTATGCATGTATAAAAATGTTTCTCAAAAATGTTTGTTCTTCATGCTCCTTAAATAACTTGGGGTATCACAAAGTAAACTCTCAAGAATAAAAGGTATATTGTTAATACAGACTGGCATGCTAAGAATAATTCATTTTCATTAATGGCTCTGTTATTCTACCAGAAGACAACAGATTGTTGTGACTACATTAGCAAAGCATGATTTGAAGGGAGATAGCTTTCTTTTAGACAACTGTTATAACTAGAAGAAAAAAGCCAAGCAACTAAACAGGTATAATTCAGGCAAAACTGCAACTTTCAGTTTAGCACAGATTATAAAAAAACTCCCAACCTGCACTGAATTTAACTAGGTTATGTTAATGAGCTAGACAATCCGAAAGGGAAAATGCTGATATCCATAGAGAATAAGGGACCTTAAGACAATATCAAAGAGAGGAGAAAGAGAAAAAAGTAATGATCTTCAATAGAACCTTGAAGTGTTGTGGGCGTACAGGGCATGGGGAGGCTATGATGTACCACAGAAGCAATAATCCTTCTCTGTGATTTTGAATCTGATCAGAATAATGATTTTTTCTTTCTAGATTCATCTATGAAAGTTGCCTCATGTCTCCCACCAGGATCAGAAGCAATTCAGAGATGCTCTATTTTCTTTGTGAATAATGGAAGATTTTATGTCACAGTGTTTATAATACATTAGTTATCTCAATGTTCCTTACCAGAGAAAAGCCTGATCAAATAAAATCAAATTTGCTGATAAATGCTCTGTTTGTTTAAAAAGTACTAAACCCAGCCAATGTATGAAAGCAACATGAAACTGAGTGATCCTGGGCTTTGATGTATCAGTGCAAATGGCTTACTGTGTTAGAGCCGGACGGTTATTTCACAGTATCTCAGTGATATGATATCTCAGCCTACATGATACTCACTATTGGGCAAATACTGGTATGGATTTCATATTGAGTACCCACCTCAGCAGGTTAGAACCGAGCCTAGGCATGGCAATACGAGGCTGAACTCACTACAGTTATCTTAACCTTATATTCCAGTAAAACTTTGCCTAGCACACATTTGGGCGAACTGTTTTTTTCTCGTCTTAAAGCAATGATAATAAACAACAAGATTTCCAAAAGTAGTTTGTGAGAGACAGCCCTCAGTGACCCTAAAGCAAAAGAATAGGAGCCATATTTAGCTGCCAATTCTTGAGTCGGAGGGAAGTCACAGAAGAAGTGTTACAGTGATAACAGTCTGACGGTGCTGGGAAGGATGGAGTAGTATCTCTCTCAATAGTTGTGCAAGTTCCATTCAGGAAATCCCTACTCTCTGAGATGAAACATCATCACTTGCTGAACTACAAAGCCAGTTTCCCAGTACAATGCCGGATATCCTATTCAAAGATATCCTGTGAAAGCAGGATGAGCCTGGCAGAAATGGAGTGAACATTAAGTCTGTTTGACTTCACCTTGGAGTTACCCATTACCAAATATTGCAGTTCAAAGAATGTTTCTAATGTGCTGCATGGGAACAACCAGTACTCAACAAAACAGTGTTTAGGGAATGAGCTAATTAACCTGAATATAATAGAGAATACTTCCAGTGTAAAAGCAAGGATTTAGAAACTGATGCTACTTACCATTAGCTTCATAAGAAGTATATTTTTAACAGGTATTTAAACCTGCTTACATATATAGAACACATTTAGATCTAAGATACTCACTTCCAGAAAGTGAATAATCTGAAAAGATGGTATTCCTGATGTCCTAAAAATAAAAACTGACATTTAACATCCTTCCCTCCCAGCCCTCCCCTCCCTGCCCCCTCTTTTTTTCCCCCCAGGAGATTGTTATAGTCTCAATATCTCCACACACTGGTAATTAGAACTAGGAACAAAATGTACCTTTCTTTTCCTTTCTTTTTTTTTTCCTTTTTCTTTTTTCCCCCTCTTAATTGTTTTCAAATAGCTAATAACATGACACTGTTATTCTTTACATTGTATAATATGTGCTCTGATATCCCATATTTTAAAGTGATTTTCCAGGTGAGTGCAATGGTAGCAAATCAACATCAGCAGGATTTCTGTATGGATTCACCACTATACAAGAAATAGAATGAAACTGTTGAGGTTTAAATAATGATATTACTCACTTAATGAAAGCAGATTAATTAGCTATTTTATTTGTGTTTTGGGCAACCTTTTTCAGTTTTCATTTATGTAGAACTTATTCTGTGAGAAAAAACAATCTTTAAACAAAGATTTGTATCCTCTGTAGGCCTCAGTCTGCTGTGATGGTGTCAATTTGAAAGTAAAGTACAGAGGAATTTTCTTCTAAGCACCCTTTCTGTCAAGTATTTTCATAATTATGTTAACATTTGTTTTCTATAAGCAACATGGTTTTTTTTTTCTGACATCATGTATGCACTGAGAGGCAGTCAAGTAAAGTGGCTGAAAAGTGCCATCTGCTGCCACTGGGGGAAATAGCTGAGTCTGAGCAGATGCACTGTGACTGGAAGTGCACAAGATGTTCTAGCATCAGGTCACTATAAGAAAGATGAGGAACTTGGGAGGAGAAATTAGCATTTTTTTCTTTAATTGTTAGACTCATAGAATCATTTAGGCTGGAAAAGACCTACAAGATCATGACGTTCGACCTTTGACTGAAANTTTTCTTTAATGGTTAGACTCATAGAATCATTTAGGCTGGAAAAGACCTACAAGATCATGACGTTCGACCTTTGACTGAAAACCACCTTGTCAACTGGACCATAGATAGTACAAATGCCGTGTCCAGTTGTTTCTTGAACACTTCAAGGGCGGGTGACTCCACCACCTCCCTGGTCAGCCCATTCCAATGCTTAACCACTGTTTCAGTGAAGAAATTCTTCGTGATGTCCAACCTGAACTTCTTCTGGCACAGCTTAAGGCCACTTTTTCTTGTCATCTTGCTTGTTGCATGAGAGAAGAGGCCAACTCCCACCAGCCTACAGCCTCCTTTCAAGCAGTTTTAGAGAGTGATAAGGTCCACCCTGACTCTCATTTTCTCCAGGCTAAACAACCCCAG
>VXBX01007946.1:15747-53452 GCA_013400415.1 Scytalopus superciliaris | reverse complement strand
GCAGCCCCCCAGTCCCACTGCAGACCCCTGGGGGGCTCTGTGGAGCCTTCCCAGAGCGCAGCAGATGCCTGTGCTGGGTGTGAAAATATATCCCGGGGGGTTAAAACAATGAACAGGGAAATTCAAATGATCCAACCCAATCATAATGGTGAGTTTTTAAATAGAGAAGGCAATTAACTACTGGACACTTCAGAAAGTGCTGTGAACCTGCAAGATGGTGCCTCTCTGGGGGTGCACAGGAAGGATCTCACCTTGTCCAACCCTCTGGTGCCTTTGCAGTCCCACATGGACACTGGTGTGAGAGAGACTGAACAGGTTTTATGCACCACAGGTTGGAAACAGTCTGAGATGTGGGAGAGATGGAGAAAGAGACTGCAGGGGTTGTTGGCAGGACTTGGTTGTGCCTGTCTGAGCTCCAGCTCTGGAGTTTGTAGGCAGGGAGGGGAGGCGGTCCCATGCCTGTGCTGACCCAGTGTCCTGCAGAATAGAAAGGAAACAAGAAAAAAAGTTTGGAACAGGATAAAAGCAGTTCTGGAAGCAAAAGGAATAAATAATTCTCTTTTTGCTAGTGACCAGGTGGAGAGCAGCAGGTGAGGCACAAGGTGGGGACCTGGCAGAGCTCACAGCTCCTCTGTGCCAGCCTTGGCTGAGGGGCAGGACTCAGCAGCCTCTGCTTCCTCAGTCCTGCCTTCTCCCTCTTCCCCTCCCTCTTTCCTTCTTTCTTTGTGTTTTGGCACAGAACTGGAATTGATTGGGTACAAGAGCAGTTCCATGACCTTTCTGACACCCTTTTTGTGCCAGGTGAACCGTGCTCAGCCTCCAGCCCCTCTCTGCACCCCAGAGAAACTGGCAGTCAGGGTGGTTTGGCCAGAGGGTTCCTGCCCAGCCTCAGCCCCTGGAGCCCCCAGGTTCCACCTTGCCTGGCATTAACAGGGCATTGTTATTGTTCCTGACTCAAATTTGGAGTGGGACTGAAGGTGTGTCACTAACATTGAGCTCCGAATTCTCTTCAGGCTTGGCTGAACGGAGTGAAATTAAAGTTCCTGACATCCCCATTCCCCTTCCCCCTTACTGATTAGCCCTCCCCAGCAATTAGAGGTTGGCATTTAAAATGAACTCGGCTAAAATTAATGGTTTTGTAGTTAATTTTCAGTGCTGATAATGGGAACAGGGAGGGGACAAACCCCTGCTAACACGCCTGGGAAGGGGCCACGAAGGTCCCTTGAACTGATGCATTAAGGAGATTTTTATTTCCTGACTCCCTGACAAAGGTCCCTTTCATGAGAGATTTCTCCCTTCAAGATACAAAAGCCAGTAAATTCTGGACTAAATTTGCAAATCCCCCGTTGATGTTTGTGACTTAACTTACTCTGCTGAGTAAAACGCTGAGCATAAAGCCCTGAGTTGGAGCAGCACTGTGTGACCAGCCTGCCAGGCTCTTAAACCCCCAATTTCCTGCCTTTTGATGGCTTTGAATCACGATGGGTCTAATAATAATGATAGTTGGTACTTATATGCCACTTTATCTTAAAAGCACTGTACAAACATTAATTAATTATAGACACAGACAGCGTCTGCAAACGCGGAGCTGCAGATGCAGCCGGCTTTGGAATCGCAGCCGGCGCTGAGCCAGGAGTCTCCCAGCAGGAGAGAGCCGGGATCGCATCTGCCGCAGCCCTCGGGGGGCAGAGCTGCTCCGCTCTCACCTGCCGGGGGTGGCAGAGCAAGGAGGTGGCACCAAAAGGGGATTAAAGGGACAACCCGAGCCCCGTGGCTGCCCGTGAGGACGTCACTGCACAGCTCCACAGGGTCTCCTCCCACCAGTTCGTGGGCATGTCCCCAGTTCAGGGAGGCTGGGGAAGGTTGTGCTGTGGTGTGGAGGTGGCACATCCCTTTGTGCTGCAGCATCCACCTGGCAGCGGGGTGAGAGTGGCATCTTCCTGTGTCATCCCCCTGTAGCATCTTTCTTGCCTCAGTCCTGAGGCAGTAAAAGGCTCCTGCTCTCTATTCCTGGCTGGAAGGTGGTAAAATCTAGAGGCTGACTCCTGGCTTGGGGCAATTTCTGGGCCAGGCAGGATAGGGAATGACCAACCCAGTCCTGCCTGGATTATCAGCCACTTTATGGTTGTAGGTGTTGTTCTTCTGGGGGATGCTGTGGTCTCTAACACTTATAGGTGATGCAAAGGTGAACACTACCCATCCCCTGCTTCTCCAGATTCAAGCAAGCACCCCAGAACTGCAGGGAAGGTTTCTGCTGCCTCCCTGGGATGCACTGCTGGGTGTCGGGAATGCTCCGTGCCTGCCTGGGAAGGAGAGAGGGAGGGAGGGAGGGAAGGAAGGCAGCAGCCATGTAGGAAGGCAGGCTCTGTCTTCACAACCTTTCTCCATCTCTGACCACATGCTGGACATGCAAAAGATCCCCGTTTCCTTGGAAACAGGTTCTTTTTGCATGTGCTGCAGTGAGTTGGGAAAGTTTGCCTTCATCAAACCCCCACGGAGAAGAGAATAAGCTCCAGAGGAGCTGTCCTGGGGACGCAGCCTGATTGCTGCTGCTCTCCTTATTTACATCCCTTTAAGTAAAGGAAAAGCAACATGAAAACCTCCCTCCTGCCCCTGCAGAGGAGATCTCTCCTCATTCCTTGGGAGCCTTGTCAGTGTCCAAGGGCCAAGGAAGTTCAATTATATGTGGCTGAGGACCCCAAAACCCCCCATCTCCTCTGCAAACACTGCTGCCCTGGGCAATGACGAACTGGGGGCACTGTGGGGACATGTTCCCTTGCTCTCTTCCACTCTATTTGCTCTCCAGTAAGTTCAGCATCAAGTCAGGCTTGAGACAAGAGACTCAGAGGCTTCCTGGGAGATGCCCTCGATGGGCAGCAGGTTTGCATTTACCTCCCCTTTGCCAGCTTTACCCCCAGCACTGCCCTGCCCAGGGTGCTGCTGGGGTGATGCTCCTTGTGCCAGAGCAGTGCAGAGCCCATCCCTGGGTTATGGGAGCTGGGAAGGGACCAAGGGAAGGGGAAAGGAAAAGCTCGGGAAAATTCCAGTGTGCCTGGTGAGGCTGGAGGGGCAGCAGAGCCCAAAGCCCAGCTCGGAGCCGCTGTGTGGGCGTTTAACCCAGCACATATAAATGCTCCAGGCCTGCAGTTTAGAGAAACCTCATAAATATTTTAACTCGGGGAGGATGAAAGGAACACAAACAAATATAGGTTTGGGCCTTTGGGGCATTGCTGTGATCATCTCTTCAGAGAAACAGGGGTTGTGCTTGGTGGAACTTGGTGCCGACACATTGTCTGACGAGTGTTGCCACCAAAGTTTTGATTTTGGAGAGAGGGAAACCCTGAGAAAAAAAGCTCCAAACTTTTCTGATGAGAGGGTTTTTTTCCTCTGATTCAGGCAGGATTTGCCAAATTAAACCAGTGATCAAAGCCTGGAGTTTTGATCTGAAATGGGTGGGCAAATGCCATGAACATTTGTGCCCTTCTCCTACGCTTGTTTTGACTGTCTCTACCTCCAAAGTCTTGTTTGAATTTGAGAGTGGAATTTAATTTGGTTATTTTTACAGCTAGAAAGCAACAGCGAACAAATAAATACTCTTTGCTGAACATTTCATTTGGAAAATACACTAAAAAACCAGTGAATTAATGATTCAGTGATTGAGGCTGTGAATTTTGGTTAATCATCATTTTAAATGCGATCCTGGTAGAATTTTGCAAGGCAAGGAATGTCATAAAACGTTCCAGTTGTTTTGCTGCTGTAATTGCACAAGACAGGCTGTGTACAGAGGCAGTGGTGCTGGTACAAATTGCTCTGGTGCCCATCACGGAGCTGTGCCAGCAGCTCTACTGGGAGATGTGGATCCTGGGGGTGGCTTTGGTGGAGCTGCCACAGTCTGGACCAGAGAAGTGGTTTAGATGTCAACCTGCATGTTAATATTGGGCATTAATTACCTATTAATTACCCGTATCTGTTTAGAACCCGCTCCCTGTGAGTCTGTAAATATTCATGGCAAAATTCAACAGCCACAAAAATCTCTTTATTCTTGGGAATTCGGCACTGAGACTTGCTGTGGGTTTGCTGGAGCCACTGGCAGCCCTTCCCATGGTCACCTCCACTCCCTGGCTGCTCGTGAGCTTATTTTGAGGAGAATCCACTCCCATCTTTTAGCAAATATGGATGCAGTTCATGCAACTGATTCTCAGCCAATTCCGTTGGTTTCAGCATAAATCCCAGGAGAGAGGAGCGTTTTGCTTTAAAATCTCTGAGCAGCTCAAACAGAGGGATGGATAAAGGGAAATGTTTGCACAATCTCTTTGCAAATCAAATCTTTAACGTCGCGCATCACTCTGGAGAGGTGGGGAGGAGAGATAATCCCAGATTTTGACTTGGAGCTTGCAAGGCAAAGCTGCCCTTCATTGTAAAATCAGTGGGAGCTTGTCCTGGGCTGGAACTGGAGGCTCCAGAGTCGTGAGACAGCCAAACAAATTACACCGGGCTCTTTCTCTCAGCCCGACTCCAGGAGGTTTCGCCTCGTGCCAAGCGCACGCGGAGTGTGAGCGTTCTAACATGTTCTCCTGATCCCGGGATTTATAAAGTGCCTGGCAACACACACGGGGCTGATTCATTCCTGCAGCAGAGCCACGGGCCCGGATGCAGCACAGGGAGAGTGGCCACGGCCACCAGCCCTGTCCCCTCACCCCTCCCAGCACAGCCACCCCGTTTTGGGGGGTTGCTGGGGGCGCTCAGGGTGTTGCCACGTGGCCGAGTCTGGGCTCACCACATCTCCTGCTCTGTGGAAAAGGGAAGGACATGCCAAAGGATGGACCCAAAATCAACCCTGGGGTCCCATCCTTATCCATGGCAAACGAACGTGAGGTGCCACGAGGGCAGCATTTCATTGTCTTCCTTGCAAACCTACTGACTCCTCAACAATCTTAAAATTCTCCAAAGGTCTGCAAATTTAAAATCCAGGCCCCTTCCTAACGCTGCTGTCCCGCTCGGGAGATTCCTCAGGCAGTGAATAAATTCTGGGGCTGTCTGGCTTTGGGCTGAGGTTTGGAGGTGTGGACGTGCTGCTCAGTGACTTGAGGACCTTAAATGCCTCCCCCAAGCTGATGGTTGGTCAGTGGCCAGGGAGCTGCACCCAGCAGGTGGCTGCGAGCCAGCCCGCAGTGCCGGAGCCGGCGGAACGCGCGCTCATTATCTCCGCCTCGCTCAGAAAGGATATTGTGATTTTAATAACTTCTTGGATCCGTTTTTTCCCTGGTAGCTCTCGTTGCCTTGGATACAGGCTCTGGAGAGGCTCAGCCCTGCTAAAGATGGTAGATCATTTAAATGGAATAGAAGATGAGGTGTGGATTTGCAAAGTGCTTTTGGTCTCCCGGAGCTGGCTGCGAGCGCTCCGGCAAAGCTGAGCTTCCAGGGGATGTGCTGGTTTGTTACTGAGGGCTTTGTTCGTGGGATTGGGACACCAAAGCTGCTTTTACACATGGTGTCTGTGGTGTCTGATGTGTCCCTGTGACAGCACCAGCCTGGGGAAAGCAAAGCCCCGAGACTTTGGTGATGGCATTGCACAGATTCCCACGGCGCTGTGACAGGAGCAGAGCTGGATCCTGGAACCTTTGGAGTGGGGCCTCAAGGACTTCACCTCTGCTGCCATCCTCTTCGTCTTCAACCCCCACCTCTGCCTTCACTCTGGACTTCCCAAGATGACACAGCTGATGGTTGAAGGCCAACAGCTATTCCAGCTGATGTGTGTCCAAGGCACTCCAGCTCTCCCGGGTGTTTTCATTCAAAGCGTGATTCCCATTCCTAACATTCCCTCATTGCCTTTCTCCCAGCTGGCACATGCAGCTTATCTGCAGATAAGCCATGCAAATCAGAGAAATTCTCATTTCATGCCCAGAGGTTGCCCACCCCTAAAGGTCACCAAAGCTATTAAAGAAAACTCCTTGTGCTCAGGGCTTTGGACACTTCATTTGGCTTTGGTCAAATTTCACGCTGCTGTAGGTTTTGATTTATGCTCTTTGAAAGTCTTTTCCTGGGCTGGAGGAAGCCCCACTCGTGGTTCCTGCTGTAATCAAACAGTTCTGGCTTTTCTGAGATGCTTTTTCTTCTCTTAATGACTCTGGGGTGTTTGGGCCCAACCTGATGGTAAACAAACTAAATGAGTTGCTTTTGCTTCCTGGTCCTCATCATAAACAGATTTGGATATGACGGTGCCTGACAAATCATTAAGATCATTTGATCACGGTTGGAATAAATCAGCCTGACTTGAGATGCTGCCCTGAACCTCGATTTGCTGCTGGGGTTACCAGGGGTGAGATGCAAATGGCACTGGGCTCTGAAATTAGTGCTTAATTGCTTTATGGGAGCTGGCAGGGGTCACAGCCTCGCTGTGTTGGGTGGCAGAGCTGTTAGAGGATGAACTGAGGGAGAATTTCTTCCCGTGGAGGGTGGAGAGCACTGGAACAGCTGCCCAGGGAGGGTGTGGAGTCTCCATCTCGGGAGACATTCAGGACCAGGAGAGATGTGTTTGTGTGGGCTCACCTGGGAGCTCCAGCCCTTTTTCCACGAGGGCAGAGCCAGGGAACTCCTGCCACTGCATCCCAGCTGGATTCCCCAGTTTCTGGCCTTGGATGCCCCTATGCTGGAAGGAACTGCTCACTCAGTCCATGCCCTGGCACAGCCCATGGGAAGGACCTCGTGATCCCTGGAATTCTCTTTGGTGCTGCTTCGAGGAGAGGTGAGCAGGACCCAGGAGAGGAAGGAGGAATCACTGAGGAAGTAGCAGCAGAACAAAGAAGAAAAGAAGAATTACTTTTTCCTTTGCTTCAAAAGAAATCTCAGCCTTCCTGGAGTGAAGAAAAGAAGAGGAGGGAGGGAGATGCACCACACAAAGAGAAGAAAATGTGCTGAGAAGCCACAAGACATTTAAAAGCTCACCCAGGAAACCAACCCCACTTTGATATCCCCTCTCATTGGAAGCGTTTGAGGCTGGAATAATGGTGCCATGATTGATCACACAAAGGGCTGAGAAAGTGAGTGGATCCGAGAGCTCCTTTCTGGTTCTCAGGACAAGAAAAGGCTTTGTATTCCATCACAAAGTAGGAGCAAAAAGCCCCTAATCAAGTGTCTGTTTGCAGGGATGTGTTTGTTGAGCAGTGACACGTGTGCCCTTCCAGGAGCAGGAGAGGAACCACCTTCCCCAGCGTGCAGGGACCTTTCTGCTCTGGTTTTTCCACTGGATTCAGCCCTTGGGAAGGGGCTTGGCAGACATAGGGATTCATGGCCAAGGGGAAACTGAGGCAAGACCAAGGAATGTTCCCACGCCAGAAGCCTGTGAGCACAAGGTCACTCATCTTCATGGAATCATGGAATGGTTTGGGTTGGAAGGGAACTTAAAGCCCATCCAGTTCCACCCCCTGCCATGGGCAGGGACACCTCCCACTAGCCCAGCTGGCTCCAACCTGGCCTTGGACACTTCCAAGGATGGGGCAGCTTCTCTGGGCAAGCTGTGCCAGGGCCTGCCCACCCTCCCAGGGAAGAATTCCTTCCCCATATCCAATCTAAACATTCTCTGGCAGTTTGAAGCCATTCCCCCTTGCCCTCTCACTCCAGGCCCTTGGGAACAGTCTCTCTCCATCTTTCTTGCAGCCCCTTCAGGTCCTGAAAGGCCACAATTAGGTCACCCCAAGCCTTCTCTTCTTCAGGCTGGACAGTCCCAATCTTCCAGGCTGTGAGACCCAACACATCAGCTGGGACTTAATTTCCTCTCCAGTTGTCCAACACTTGAGCACAATTGCCTTGATTTTCACGCTTGTTTAAGCTCATTTTATAAATATTGGGCAGAAGAGGCATTTTGGCCAGGAGGTCATTTGTATCTGATGCAACCAGAGGAGCTGTGGCTCACAGGGACTTTGTGTGGAGGCAAAGTGGTCCTGCAAATACAGACCTGAGTCCTTCATGGGAGCAGAAAAATCTCAGCAAATTATTTTTCCCTGAATTTCGTCCCTAAATGTTCATCCAGATATCCAGCAGAGCAGTTACTGCTGAAAAAAATGAGCTATGGAGCTGCATCAAAATCAACTTTTTTAACAGGGAAATGTTTATTGTGTACTGTGGGTTTTATTTTTTTTTTTTTCTTTTTACTGATGGGAAAAAAAATAAGTGTTCAAAATGAACATTTTTTAAACTGACGGAAAAATCAATGTTACAAAAATAAACACTTAATTTTTCATTTCGCATGCCCCTGTTTTTTAACTTCCAGCTTGGATTTTCAGTCGTTTGGCTTCTCTGCCTGTCACAGACAAGCTGTATCAGTCTCTGTCTCTGCCTGGGAATGATGTGGCAGCTCCAGAGCTGGATATTCCCAAGCTTCGGCAGGAAGAGAATGAGAAAACCTCAGCCCACAACTGCTGGAGCCCCAAAGCTCTCCCTGTAAACACAGCATGGCCCTGAATTCCCCTCTGGGACCTATTTTGGGACTCTCTGCCTGCAGCTGGGAAAGGGAAGGACATCTTCAAAGACATGGTGGTTTTTAGGTTATTCCTAATCTGGCTTAAACTGAGAAAAATTGAATTACACCTTGCAGGGGAAGAGGGCACCTGAATGGGTGAGTGGCTGGCACTGGTCCTGCTCCCCTGCAGATGGGGAGGGGCAGAGAAACCCCCACCACCCTCAGCATCCCCTGGGCTCTGTTTGTTTCAGGAAGAGAGGGTTATTTTTTCTTTTATCTGAAATAAAATGCATGTTTGGACGGGATTAAATCTAAACCCCTTCCAATAGCTGGTTCTGCCTGGAATGCAAACAGTCCCCGTGGGCCCTGGCAGCAGTTCCAGCAGCAGGGTGAGGATGGCAGTTGTGTTATGCCTCGAAAATATTTTCAATTGCAAAACAAAAGTGGAAAGAGAGGCCTTAAATGATGTGAAAATAAGAGTGTTTGAATTAATGTGTCAGCCCTGATGGATGCTTGTGCTACCCGGAGTTTTGAAAGGGCTCTGACGGGTAAGATATTACCAGGTGAGATTTACCTACAGCCCATGACTTTTAGTCAGCAAAATCTGAGATGAAAACCCATCCTTCACTCCACACTGACTTCCCAAGAGTATTGAATCAAGATAAAGACCTAACAGGCCACATGCACAGAGGTATTTTGGCATCCTTGTCCCATTCATCCCAATGCAAGTTTTGACATTTTCAAATATTACCTTTAATTTAGTCGAGTGAAGGAGGGTCAGTCCTTATCCCCAGCTCACTCAGTGCAGGAAATTCCCAGTGCTCAGGCAAAAGGAAAGGAGAGAAAGTGGAACTTGCTGAAGATCCAGGCTTTGATCCCCTCTCTGCTCCAGTGCACACTCACCAGAAACTTTTGCAAGCCCTTAGTGACTGGATTCTCCTCTTAGTGATAGGGCTGGGGCAGAATTTGGGTTCTTAACGCTGATGGTTTTACAGCAGTGGAAGTTTTTCTCCCCCTGAAACTCTTTGTGAAAAAACATCCCAAAGGTCCAAGCCTCGGCAATGGCACAGCCAGAGAAGGGAAGGAAAGAGGAGAACGTGCCTGCACTGAGGAAAGAAAATCCTAAAACCATTAAGAGCAGATGCTTTTTATTGCAAGGGACAAACACACGAAGGAATAAACGAGGCCGTGTTGTGTGTAAAGCCCTTCAGAGGCTGAGGGGGATATTTCCTGTTTGAACACACAGCATTTAAAGGCAGCACTTTCTCCCCAGCAAGATAAGTGAGGGGTTTATGGGAAACTTGCTGTATCCACACTGAGCCAGCCACAGCCTTCCCTCTGCCTCTGCCCTCCTGCAGGAACGGGGATTCAAAGAAACCATGGGAAGCAGCACCCCGTGTCCTGACTTGAGACCGAAAGGAATTTCAAAGGCACTCCCACCCCTCGGGGCGTTCGTGGGAGGCCGTGGGGTCGTGATCTCCACCTCCATCCTTGTGTTTCATCCCCACGTCCATCCGGAGCGATTTCCACGTCAGTCAATAGCCACGGAGACTTTGTAGCACCGAGGTTAAAAGTCAGCTGTGTACTTTTCGATTTTTCTTTAATTTTTCAGGGTTTTTTTAGCAGGTTTTTTGATCATTTATATTTAAGATCTGAGGGTTTCGCTTTCTTCTTGGTTAGAGTTTGCTGCCAGATAACTTTAAAGCTTTTGCTAAATAGGTGCTATTTTCTTGGCAGAGGAAAGGGGAGCAGCACAGGCAGCAGCGTTTTGCTCTGAGGAGCTGCTGCTGGAGGTGGAGGAGCAACCCCTGGTTCATGCAGTTTGTCCCTCTCAGCAGATCCAACCCTGAGTTTTCCATCCTCACACAATTTTTCAAGAAGCAGCGTTTGCAAACGGTTCCCATAGAATCACAGAACATCCTGAGTTGGAAGAGATCCGCAAGTATCACCGAAGTCCAACTTCTGAGTTCCTGAGTGATTTAGTTGTGAGTTTCCCCTCATAATGCACTGTTGGGATTGGGATTAGCCCAGGCTGGATTTGGGACCAAATCCAGCTCGAGTTGGAGCTGTCACCCCTCCATCCCACTCCCCATCCATCCCACAGCACAGGAGCGAGAACTGTCACCACAAGATGGAAGCAGGGATACTTCTGTTAAACATGGAAGTTGACAGGATTTTGCATTAATGTCTCCTTTCTGGACATCAAACATCTGCATTTATCCAGAACATCAAACTCTTATCTCTGTGAATACAAATATTTGCCCCTGACCAGGGAGGCAAAGAAAAGTATTTATCTGTTTCAAAAAGATGTTTTCTAAATACCAGAGGGGAGCAGGAGGTTACTTGCATTCCTCTGAGACACGAGCTAAATCAGCATTTCAAACATGCCATTTCCTGCACTACAAAGCCCTTTTCCTTTGCTCACATCTCCCTTTCTGCTTTGGGCAACCAAGGCCAAGGCCACGCTGGCCACCCCAGCAGGGCAGCCTGGCCCAGGCTCTGTGAGCAGCACCAGCAGTGCTGCCAGTGGGGCAGTGACGTTCTGCTGGGCTTTCCCTCAGATCACACTCATTCCTTACGCTGAAATCTTGCCCCATTTCGGCAGCAAACCTGCAAAAATCCAGCAGGGACAGTTCCATGGGCAGGGGAAAGTGCAACAGAGTAAACGAGGCAGTGCTGGGCTTGCAGGGATTTCTCTGCAAGCAAAGTGTGGCGTGGTTGAGTTTAAAGTTGCCTAAGCAGGAACCAGACCCTTTGAAGAGCATGAGACACTCAACCCAGACATCAGGAGATGATGATCCCTTCATGATGATCCCTTCATGGAAAGGGTGGTCAGGCCTTGGAAGGGGCTGACAGGGAGGTGGTGGAGTCCCCACCCCTGGAGGTGTTCAAGGACGTGGCACTCAGTGCTCTGGGCTGGCTGACAAGGTGGGGGTCAGGCACAGGGTGATCTTTTCCAACCTTAATGTTTCCATGATTCTGTGATTACTGATTAGACCCACTGCTTGCAGAAATACTGAACAAACAGCATCAAAAGTTGGAGCAAAAAAATGATTTCAGGGAAGTGGAAGCCACAAAACAAACCAGTGCTAATGCATAATTAATATATTCATGTCAGCATTAATAGTAATGCAGAGTTTTGTAGCTGGTTTAGGAAAAATGCTACAGCTTTATGTATTAATAAGTGTAGTAATATTAATGCCACTTCCTGCAATAAATAACACTGGTAACAGCATTGCTTCTCAGGGGGTGTTTAAAAATTCTGCTGCTTGCACTTTTTGGCCAGCCAGCACCCCCTTCCCAACACTGGTGGGTGTCTCCTTGCACCTCCCTGCTCCCTACACAGCACCTCTGAATTCCTGCTGCTGCATTTCCTGGGTAATTCCCACACTTCCAGCCAGGATCAAAGGTCCTCTTTGATTTTCCACCCCTAAGTTCTTTATTCCATGTCCCTGCAGGGGGTGGCTGCCAACGGAGGCTCAAGGAGAGAGCAGAAAGAGGCACCTCTATTCTGTTGAGCCCATTGGTGGGTCAGGAGAAAAGGTTGTGATGAAACCAGAATTTCCAGCTGGTTCAGGGCTCTAAGGACAAGCAAACAAGTCCTGCCACGGGTACCTAATGAAGCTGCTGCAGGGAGGGCAATTTCTTTGCTGTGCTCATGAGGTTGGTGGGCAGGAGGGTGTGGAGATTCTGCTGGGAAAAGAGAGACCCAGAACCACAAAAAAACCCCCACCAAACAGGGATTTTAATGGAGCTGTCAAAGTCCTAAGTTGGTATGGAGGAGCATTTTTGTGTGGGTCAGCCTGGAAACCAGCCTGGAAAGGAAGGATTTTACTGATCAGCAACACCATGTTGTGGCTCCTGGTCCTTGCTGGGTGGGGTACCCACTGCATGATGCTGTTGGGTACCATGATGCAATTAGCTAAAAATTAAGCTTTATCACTTGACTGAAGGCACAGGAAGCCCTGCCCTGTGCTGGGCCCTGCTGCTGAGCACTGACCAGAAGTCTTCCAGCTTGTCTGTGATCGCTGTGTTTTACAGTGAGGGGTAGGCCAGCTTAGATCTCCTTTTTTTTTAATTATTATTTGTGAGCCTGCAGGCTCCTTGCTGCTGTTTTTCTTTCTTAATTGGCTCCAAGTGTGTGTGTGTGGATGTGCATGTGCCTGCCTCCCTCATCAGCAGCACCCCTGGTATTCAGCAGAGTAATTAGAACATCTAAATCTTCCCTATATGTCATCCAGACTTTGGAAAATTAACTGTGATTACTGGCACCAGCCTGCAGACGTGATGGATCCCACCCCAGCTCCTGATAAGTGGAATTGCTCCTCGTTTCTCTGGGAAGCCTCGTGTGGTTAAATGGCTTTGGCTTTTGTTGGCTTGGGGAGGATTTATGGGGAACTGCACAGGACTGAAATCAAAGTGCTGCTTTGATGGCTGAGCAAACAAAAGCGCTGGGTTTGGTGATGGCTCTTGAATTAATCCTTCTCCTCCTTCCCTGACCCTGTGCTGGGCTCGGCAGTAGGTTGGGCTGTGCCCTACCTGAGGTCCAGCCTGTGGGGGGGCAGTGCCCCCTCAAAAGAGCCCTGAATATATACAGGGTGCCTGTATATGTGGGTGTGTGTGTATAAATACATGTATTTACTATATATAAAGGCTACATACCATACATAAAATCTAACCCCTCTACAGAGAGGCTGTTTGGAGCACTGGGTTTCATGCCCTGCCCCACAGGACAGCATTAGTTCTGCTCTCTGAACTGGCAGCTTGGAATGTCCATCCATCCCTTTGGCTGTGCCATGTCCATGTGTTAATGGGCTGTGGTGGAAGGTGCCGGTGAGTAACGAAGCGGGGGCAGAGGATGCTGAGGAGCAAGTATTGATCATCATTAATTTCTTTTTAAATGAGGTAAGGCATTGGCCACTCACCCATTTCCTTACCACACAGGTTAAGTGGTGTCAAGAAAAGCAGAATTTTTCTTTCTGAAGTTTTCTTTTCCCCCTCCCAGCCCAAGTGGCACGTACAGATCAGCTCCACATCTTATCTTTCCAGCCTGAGTGCTTCCCAGATGTCTTTAGTGTTTCCTTGAGGATGCTGGGGCTCTCTCACCATTCCCTATTAAAAAAAAAAGCCAGGGAAGTAACTTTGCTAATGACTTTGACTGGAATCATTAAGGACATCTCAGCGTCATGGCTGCTCTTCTCTGCTTTTCGGAGTGATATTGATTGCTGTTTTAATTTAAATCTTGGACAAAATCCTTCATTTTCCTCTGGGCTCACCATGAGAACTGATCCCTGTTTCTCAGGGATGTAGCACAGAAGAGGAGCAGGACAGGGATGAAGAGCCTTGGGCAGCATCAGGTGCTGGGTGGGCGATTCCCCCGCTCTGACCAGGGAAGGAGGGGCTGAGGGGTGTCAAGGACCTGCTTTGGGAGAACTGAAAAGCAGATAATTGAGGGGAAACTGCTTCAAAATTCATCCAAGAGGAGGCCAGGGTGGCATTTTCAGTGGGGAGGTCTAGTGCTCTGCGCTCTCTCTGCTCTCATTATATATTTTCCAATTGCTCTTATATATGCCTCAAAGGTTAATGTATGTTTGTGATGAGTGCACTTTGTATAAATGTTAATTAGCCCGGGTGCGATTCAAGGGATTCTTCCCTCAGAAAGAAATGCTTTTTCTGTATTTTTAGCCACTCTTTTATCAGTGCTTATCCAGGAGATGAGAGCAAAGCCTGGTGGAGGGGCTGGGGGCTGCAGCTCCCCCCTGGAGCAGCAGAGTTTGGGTGGTTGGGGCTCCCAGAGCCACTTCAGGACTGGGACCAGTCTGGTCAGCTGGGACTGTTCCATGTCACTGGGTGATTTAAGGATCTGGCATGGGAAACTGGGGCACCCCACCTGCCCTTGGGCCTGGGTTGTTCTCACCCTGCTGATGCAGGAGAGGTGGACCTGTGCCCCCCCAAAAGCTTGCAGGTCCAAGGTCCTTCCCTCCTTAAGCCACATCCAAACCCCCTCTGGCTCCACATCATCTCACAATGAAACCGAAATGCTTGTGGGTGGGGAATCCCGAGCGCCACAAACTTCATCTCCAAGTTTCAGAACTTACCAAGTGGCTGCTCTTCCATTTGCAACCTGGGGGGACTAAATGGGATTTCAATCAGTGGGAAGGGAAAGGCCATTTCCCAGCTCACATTAGCTGGTGATAATTGCTTTGAGAGCAGAGGTTTAATCTCAGGATTTCACACAGAATGTCCCTCTCCCAGCGAGTTTCCAGTGATGTCTATTCTCGGTGTGGTGACCAACCCCAAGTGCCACATCCACAGTGTCCCTAAATGCAGAGCCCCAGAGCAGGGCTGCAGCTCCCACAGCTCCAAGGGCATCTCCTCCACCCCCGTGGGGACCAGCCTGGCAAGCACAGGCAGAGACCCCCAGTGATAAGGGGGTGTCTCAGAGAGGGCCCCCCCTGTGCCTCCACAGCTGTATCTTTGCAACACAAAGGTCAATTGAATTCATTACAGTGTAAAAATGAAGTTCTCTGATTGATTGAAGGTTCCTCTTTAACACTTCAAGTAAATGTGTTGGTTTCACTTGATGGAATGCTTTAAAGGTCTATTATAAAATACCCTTTTATATAAGAAGTGATTTTTTTTTACATCATTTTTCTTTTCCTTAATTTTTCTGGGACATAATTATCCTTTTCCCCCCTCACCTCCTTTTCTGTTTAATCGATTTTTTTTTCTTCTATTCCCTCCCCAGTGAAAAGCAAGAAGCCTTATTTAAAGGGACACAGACATAAAAGAGAGTGGTATGATGGATACAACGGCTGCAAGATGACATGGATCCATCCATCTCAGACTTCCCGTGGCTCCCATTAGTCATTTGATTTCAGTTTGCAGGGCGAGGAAAGCTGGAGGACAACGGGATGCTCAGCTGCCAACACAGCGTGGGAGGTTCAGTGCAGCTTCCCCACACTCTTACTGGGAAGGGGGGGTGATGGGGGAGGGTCCTTGGGGTGCCAGCCCCCATTTCCCTGTGCCAGCTGCCACTGCTCCAGCCGGGTTGTGCCCTGCTGAGGGCACCCACCCACCTGAACACGGCGCCATCCTCGCCACAGTGCACTGACCGGGTGTTCACTGCCCGTTTGTGCAGCGCTGCTGAGGAGGCAAAATGGGGACAAAAGGGAGAATGATCCCATTTGAGGGAGGTCACTGACGGCTCCGTGCTCGGGGGGGGGCTGCAGCAGTAATTAATTCATGGCCAGCTCATGCTAATGAGCAACTCGGTCCAGCTAAACCGAGACTAAATAGGAGCGAGTTGCTCACACTTGATGGGGCTGGTGCAGACCCAGGAGGAAACAGGAGCTGGGGGCTGGTCACCTTTTGGAACAGACTGTACTGACATTGTCCACATCCAGGGGAATCCTGTTGCTGATTCCTGGGAGTCACCGGGGATGTGGCAGCGAGAGGCAAATCCCTGATAGGGGGAGCAGCAGCTCCTTTGGCTGGGGTTGACCTGACCAAGCCCAAGCAGTGAGTGTCCTCCCACGAGGAGTTCAGCACCAAAGCCCTGGTGCCCTTCCTGTTTTGCAGTTCCCTTGCTCCAATATTTGGATTGCTGTGACCTTGCAAACAGGGATGGTGTGCCAGGGCCGGGCTCACCTACGTGGCCAAGAGAACTCAACAAGACAATGTGCTTAATTCCCATATTAAGGGGAAAAAAAACTCCTGGTGTCTGTTGGTGCCCCAGGGATGGTGACCACAGACCTCCCTGTCTGCCGAGGTGCCAGTTCTCGTGCAATGTGAGTAATGCTCTTTGTCAGCTCTGATAAAGCCTGAAATCTATCACCAGCCCTTTCCTCCAAAGGTTTTGTTACCGAGAAAAGTAATTACAATTTGTCCTTAATTCCAGAAGTGTGCCTGGAAAACCGGCTGGGAGGAGGGTTGGGGAGGAGGGGGCTGGGCCAGGGCAGAGTCACAGCCTCCTGTCACCTCTGGGACCCTGAGCAGTCACCTCAGGGCCTGGGAACATTGTCGGGAAGGTGACCCCGGACAGGCTGGGGGGTGGCTGCCCTCGGGCAGGTCCTGCAATGCTGATGCTGCAGCAACTGGTCCTCCAGCAGCTCCTGGCCATGCTGGGCAGGTGAGTTACCCCCACAGGCACCTCCACAAGTCCCTGCCCTGGCCAGCTGGGCCTCTCTGCTGATGGATTATGCAGAACTTGTTTTTCAACCCCAGTTGTTCAGCGGAAGGGGGAAAACTCTCCTTCTGCCTGTGGATCTGATGCGATGAGACATGTGACGGGGAAGATGAATTGAGGGCTGCATCTGAAGTGCCAGATACATAATCCATCCTAAATAGGCTTCATTAGTGGTAACAATTAAAGTTACCATTGTGGATTGGATACGTTTTCTATTAACTTTGCCCTTGTCTGCAGCTCGGACTCACCTCGCAATAATGAGCTGTGTCACTTCTGATCTATTTCTCATAATAGCTCCTTTCTCCTCTAAATCTGGGCAAAATATGATTTATAGGCAGGGCTGTCGTCTGGGTGTCAGACACCCAGCTTCCACCAAAAGGAAGGGGTAAATGTGGGCTGGAGCTGAAAGTTCTTAGTGGCTCTTTGTGGGCAGCAAAATCCATCCTGGGGCTGGGATTTGGGGTGATGTCTGTGAGTTTGGGTGTTGTCAGGACAGAGGTGAGCTGAGGCAGAAGCCTTCATTGTTCTGCTGGGACAAAAGGAGTGAAACTGTCTGAGGATTGAGTCCTGAGCCCCAAACCCCCTGGCAATGATCCACCTGCCTGTAGCTGGACATGACCCTAGTCCCCATGCCCTTGGAGAGGCACAGTCCCAGCAGGGAGGAGCTGCTCCAGCAGCCAAGTTTTCCCATGACAGGTGTTTTTCAGGGATTTCTTTGCATCTCTCCATCACCTTTCTTGCCTCACCTCTGAGGACACATGCTTGGCTTTCTCCCGGGTACATCACACATGTGCCCTGCCCTGGAGTGTGGCTCTGGTACCTGATGCAGCTCAGGGGATTGAGGCTGGACTCATCCTCCTTGAACTGGCCAGAGCTGTGGAGAGGAGGATGATTGGAAACCTTCCCCTGTCCCTTCCACATCCAGATTCCTTTGTCTCAGTCGAGCTCCAAACCTCTGCCCCATGGACACCAAACCACAGCAGTGGCAAACCCCCTCCTGCCAAGTGTGTCCCCTCCTTGGGAAGCTGACTGTCATCTCATTATATCAACAGTGATTAAGAGAGGAAACTGGCAGTTAATCCTGTGCAAGGTGTTTTGATGATAAATCGAGAGTGCCTGGTATAAAGTTGTAGCATATTAGACTTGATTCTGAGTGGATAAAGCAGGAGACAGCAGTGACGTGACCCTCTATTCGAGGGCGCCGCGGTTCAGAGAGCACTCAGCCCAGGAATGTCAGAGTTTAAATAACTCTTTATTATCCTTGTTTAATGTGAACCCCATGTTTCATGCAGGCAGAGCCAGGAGAAGTTCCCACTGTTTTTTGTCACGTTCCCCACTCCAGAGCCGTCCCAAGTCCTGGCTCAGCAGCAGCACACTGGGCAGAGCCACAGCCCCAGCACTGGGCAGGGTTGGCTCACCCTGCTCATCCCTGTCCCTGCAGGGTTTGGCTCTCCAGCTGGGTTGTTTGGAGAAAAAACATCCAGGAGAGGCAAAAAAACCCCCGAGGAATCATGACAAATACATTCCATCAGCCCAAGTTAAACAGCCTGTGATGCTTCGGGACCTTTCCCGATAATTAAAAGCAACATGATGGCTCTTTGCTGGTGAGAATTTATTCTGTCACTTGGCCTTAAAGAAGCCTCTGTGCCAGGCAGTGTCACTTGTGGGTGTCAGGGCTGTCACTGGAGTGCTCTGCTGTGGCTGTTGGTGGTTGTGTCCCTGCACAGCATGTAGGGACAGGCACTCAGGGCTGGATCCTGTCACCATCTCTCCCTGTCAGCCTCTCCCTGCGTGCCAGCCCTTCCCAGAGCAGTGACTCTCCGCACTGGGGCTGTGCTGGAAGGATTCACATCCGTCCCAAGAAAACACTTCCCATCAGCGAGGCAGCATCGCTGCCAACAGACAGTTGCCATGGCAATGCAGGGCTGGAGTGGCCCCAGCAGATGATTATTATTATTATTTATTATTTTAATCTGGCCCTGGTTTCCATTGTGGGGGCCAGAGCACTGTGAGGCCACTGCTCTGGAGAGTGAGGGCTGGTGCTGGGTATAGAGGGGAGAGGGGCAGCAACAAAGGGGTCTGGGTGCAGGAGGAGTGGGGGGTTCCACTGAGGAGGGAGGGAAGGGGTTGATGCTCACACCAACACTGTCTACTGGCCAGAGAGGACCAGTGGTGGCCGAAGGCTGGGTGGGCAGGGATGGGACTGGGCTGACCTGTGGGTGCTTGAGGGGGTCCTGCAGCCAGTGGGGCTATGCTGGCACTGTCTGGATGTCACCCCAGCCCGGTGTGCTGTGCCAGCACTGCCTGGCATGGGGGGCACCAAAGCCCTTTGAAAGCAGGAGTGGCCCCTCCACCCAGCCTTGGGATGTGACTGAAGTTTCCCTCTCTGCACATAAGAGACTCATGCAGCTGCTTGAGCACATTTCTCCTCCTGTTGCTGTTCATGCTTCCATAGTGGAGCAGTGCCAGGCAGCCCAGCGTGCCCAGAGGGATGTGTGAGTACTTCAAGGGGTGTTGCACATGTTGGTGCTACTTGGGTTGCAAGCAAAGGGACCAAATCTGTCAAACAAAGTGGTATTACCTCCTGATTAGCTGGTTGAGCAGAGAGAAGGGACTGATTTTGCTGAGGTCACAGCACCATATCAGCTCTGTGCAGAGAGCCCTGCTCAGAGCTCAGCTGGGCACAGCCTCTGTCCTCTGTGCCCTTCCCCTCCAACGCTGGCTGGGAGCTGCCTCCAGCTCCACAGGGTCACGGTGGACCCCACATTTGGGCCTTTGAGAGGCAGGGGATGGGCCTGCAAAGCTTCACCAGCACCAGGCATGTTCCCTGCCTGGGGCCTGTGCAGGGCGAGTGTGGGGGGAGGTTCCAGCAATGCCCAGCACCTGCCGAAAGCTCGGCACGTCCTGCACTGCACGGGTGCCTCAGTGACAGCCCAAGGTCACCAGGATGTCACAGCAGTCCTTGGAATTGAGATTTTATCTTCTGGAGCTGTTCAGTGCTTTGCTCTCAAAGCCATCCTTCATCCCTCCTAAGGGAAGGGACTGCCTTGCCCAGAGGCGCGCGGAGCTTTTCATACACACGGTATCAATCTCCGTAAGGGAAGCACTTTTATATTGAAGATCTGATGGAGGAATAAATTCCCATAGAAGTAGAAAGCAGAAGCTAATAGGCTTTTTCACAATGAAAGAATAGATCTGCTGACAAAGGCATTTCCAGGGCATCAAAATAAACTGTATTTTCTGCAAAGACCATGGCTCTTCCAGAGCTCCATCACCTCTGCAGCAGCCCAGCCGAGAGTGGCCATTCCTGGGATGCTCAGGGCTGGCTCCTGAGCCCCACTGGAGTCACCCCGTGTGTCACCCCCACACAGCAGTCCTTGCATGGTGTATCTCGGGGCACTGATGTCCCTCCTGGGTTCTGGACCCTCTGCTCATCCCCTTCTTGCCCAGACACTGCTCTCACCAGCCAGCACAGGAGCTGCTCTTGGTCCTCTCCATTATGGAATCCCTTGGTAGCTGTCAGGCAGGCTCCTCCTTTTCCCTTCTGAAAAAATACATGTGAATTTATCTTTCCCATCAATTGATTTTTCCACTTAAAACCACTCTCTGCCTGCCCTTTCTTCCCACCCTGCAGGAAAACAAGCCCTATCAAGGAAATTGATACCGCTGGTGCTTAGGAGACCAAAATTTACTGAAGTCTTCACCCTCGGTCCCCAGAGTGGGGGGAGAGGAAATGATTTGTCCAATTAATTATAAATGTTTTAATTTAAATGGCTAATGTAGAAGACAGTCAGATAGAAACCAGCAAACTGCTGAAGTGGTTTATGGGTCCTCAAAGACCAGTAAATGCTTGTTCTGATTCTGCTAAGATCACTCAAATGACTTTTCCTCTCAAATTCAGGGTAGGGTGCGGTGGGAGGCAGAGGGGGAGAGATTTCCTCTTGTATTTTACATACCTCCAGGCAAGTTGTGATAAATGTTTAGCAACTCCTTTCTTTGGATCTGGGAATTTGCCTTTGAGAAACACAATCGTTACCCGGTGCTGCGGAGAGGTGAAAAGAAAAAACAAAGAAGAAGAAATCTTCTGGGTCAATGTCACCTCTTGCTGTAGGATCACTTCCACACCTGCCTCTTCCCTGGCTGTCATCCTCCTTGATGTGTCAGCCCGTCACACGGGACGGGGCTGCCGTAATTCCGCAGTGATGGATATTTCAGGTAGGTCTGGCTGCGTTCCCCGGCTGGAGCACAGCACCAGAGCCCTTCACACTCGGCTTTAATGAGCCCATTTACACAGGGAGAGAGAGCTCCCACCTGCCCTTTACCTTGTCAAAACCACAGAAATGCAGAACTGGGAGGCTGGTTGTACCAAGAAATATCGCCTGCAAGGGAGGCAGCCCGAATGGAAGTTTCCTGAGTGACTGAGGGAGAAGGAGCCAGTGGGTGTGTTTGTGGCTTGAGCAGAGCAGGTCATACAGTCACAATATCCTGAGCTGGGAGGGACCCACAGGGACCATCCAGTCCAACTCCTGACCCTGCACACACACCCCAGCAATCCCACCCTGTCCTCAGAGCATTGTCCAAACACTCCTTGAGCTCCATCAGCCTTGGGGCCGTACCCACTGCCCTGGGAAAGACTTGCCAAGCCAGGGGGCATGGCTGCCATTGGGATTTTCCTGCTGATTTCACCTCCTTGCAGCTTCCAGCAGTTCAAAATCACAGTTGCTATCACATTCCCTTGGCTCTATTTTCCTTCCCACTAGAGCCCCTGTCCCCTTCCTGACTCTGCCAGTGGTGCCACTGCAAGTTCTTCTCCATGGTTCCTATTTTGTGGCTAAAAAAGGAGCAGACAGACTGGGAGGGAGTAAACTGGACACCTAATTAATGCATTTTCTTGGTTTTTTCCCTCCTCTGTCTCCAGCCCATCCTGCCCTGAAAACTATTTTCCTGGAGTTCTCTTTTTTGACCCCTAGAGCTCCAGAGCTGTTACCTAAACTAAATGGCTTTTCTTTTCATGCTCCAGCAAAATCTGTCTCGCTTCCAGCACAACCCATCTCCTCCCAGGCCACACAGAAACAGTTACAGCAGCAAAAGGCTTCTGTACTCATAATTACAAGTCCTTGCGAAGCACCAACAGGCTGAGCGAGCGAGTCTGTATGAGGGAATTTGGATCTTGGGATTGTAGAGGGTTTTTTTGGTTCTCTGAATTTTTCTTAGCCTTTTCCCAAGGGGGAGGAAAAAAATCCAGGCTGTTTCAAAATGGGCTTATCATTGGCAGGGGGTTATTTTAATTGGTGTGGCAGTGCCCAGCTGGCTCCATCAGTCAGATCCCACAGTGTGATCAGGGAGGATTGAGGCTCCAGCTCCCCTGCGCTGTGCAGGGAAGGTTTTCTGGGAAGATCTCAGCTCATCCCTGGCCCAAGAGCAGGAGCTGAGTATCTGTCAGGGGAGAGCAGAGCCTGTGGAACTGATGGGGGGCCTGGGGTGTGTGCCAGCGATCTGGAGGGGTTGGCAGTGGTGTGGAGCTCTGGAGCAAACACCACAGTGCTGGGAACACCAGGAAGCACCACTCCATCCTCCTCCAGGACAAGCAGGAGCAGGAGAGAACAGGGGTGAGCTGTAACCTGCCTTGTTAGAAAGCAGAAGGTCTCTCACAAATGGATTTCCGATTTCTCGTCCACCTGCTTAGCTGAGACAGATTTCTTGCTTTTATAATTACTTTTTGGGTTGTTATAGGATCTGGTATCCAGGCAACTTGATGCCTCTTAAATCCGCTTGTAAATCTGGTTTTTTTCTGTTGTGTTTTCGATCTTGGAGAAACATTAACCAATCCCTTAAGGCAGAGACTACTTTCTCCATGGCTGTTTCTCTTCCCCAAAGTCCATTCAGGCACATGCTCAAAATCTCTCTGTTTTGGAGCTGTTTGTGGCCATCTGGGTCAGGGCAGGTTGTAGATGCTTTTACCAAAGCAAAGTCACAGTTAATCACCCTGGACTGTCCATCAGGGCTGGTGCAGGAGCAGGGCTGAAGGTCACCCAGACACATCTCCCTCCACTGCAGGGCTGCATAAGGACTGAGCTCCAAGTTCCTCCTCCTTCCATTTATTTACATTTCCATGGACAACCAAGGGAGGAGGGAAGGAGTGACAGCACACACTGCAGTTCCAGGTCCCAGCAGTCTCTTCATTACCATGCAGAGAGCACGGGTAAGTCAAGCCACCTTGCAAAAGGTCACCCATCAACACACGCTCCGAGGCTTTGACCTCTGTTGGGGAAAGTGTAATTTAATTAACTTTAGCGTCACTCTTCACATGCTGGAGTAATTTGGAGATCTGCATGAGGGTCAGGTCACAGGTGCTGCTGGATGCCCCGTCCTATCACCTGGCTCCTGCCTCAGCAGCATCATGTCCCCGTCCCTGTCCCCCCCTGGACTGGTGTCCTTCAGCACAGACAGAGCGCTTGGGCTTGAAGCTGCCGCTTGTGGTTGTGGTGGCAACAATTAGGCCATCAGTCAATAAACTAATACTCTCATTTACAGTCATTAGGGACTGCGGATCTAAGCATCTGCTTCTGCTAATGAGTTTAAAAGTTGGCTAAATATGGCAGACCTGCTCTCGTGGAGATGGAAGCAACAGGAGTTCGATGCGGAATTGGGCTCCGGTGAACGCAACATCAATTTTAATTAGCAAGTGTCTGCGGTTTCCCAACTAAACCAGAGTAAGTGGGGGAAGGGAGGGTGTTGCAGGATGTCCAGGGCTCATTTTGGGGGCTCAGTGTCCCAGAATGGGGGCCCCAGGGTGAGAAAGCTCCAGGCACCAGTGGTTTACAGCCCAGCTCGTGCTCAGCGCTGCCTCGGATGCAGGTACAGCCCTTCTCAGCTGTCACACGTATCTTCTAATCTGGTGAGGAATCATTTATTTCCACCTCCAGGCCTAACACAGGCTGCCAGGGGGATGCTGAAGTTTGAAAAGCCCTATCACAGATCTGTTGTAGCTCGGAGAGAAGGGAAAAAGCTTTTCCTCTAAATGACTGCAAATGTGTTTTGCTCGGAGATGGTGGCTCACAGGGGGCCGGCGATTTATGAGCTGCTGTTTGACCTCATTGTAGGGGACTTCCATCACCTGTCACCTCCCAAGGCCACTGTACCACACAGCAGGGTTTGAGAGGGGGAAGCAGCAGCCTTTTCCCTCGAGGCCTTGAAGGTGGGATGGTGGGATTGCTCCATGTCCTGTGGGATGCTAAACCTGGACTTGTTCCCTGTGATTTCACCAGACAGGGGATGAAACACTCCACAGAGCCCAACCCGCTGTCCCCTCCAAGCAGCACCACTGTTTTCCTGATCAATCCACCCCTGCAGAACACCAGACATCACGTCTTTCAGGAATTTCATGTTTCTCAGCACAGGTTAAAACAGCAGATAAAAGGAACCATTTGAAAAGTCCTTTTCGCTTTTCTTGTGCACTCTTCAGTGAGGCAGATTGAGGCATTACCAGCTGTCAGGGATGTTTTAAGGCACGGCCTGCTCAGGATAAAAGCAAAGTCCAGCCACAGGATTTGGCTTTCAGTGAAGATTTTCTCTCCCTTATTTTACGAAGTGATTTTTTTTCAGTACCTTTAAGAATCTACAGATCCAGAGAGGTCTTTGTGAGTGAGGAACTGTTGCACAGACCGAGCACCTTTAGGTGGCTGTGCCAGGCCAGATGTGCACAGTTGGTGGGCAGAGCAGCTGTAGGCATTGGCATTAATTGCTTGGAAAGGTCGGGTTTCCAGGCAGAGACCCCTGAACAGCATCCTTGAAAGGGTGAATAACCAAGAACTGGTTTAGAGAGGCTGGAATAGGGGAAAACCTCTTCCTCTGGAGGAAAGGTCTGGCAGATACGGAGCAGGAGAGAGTTTGACAGTGCTCTGTGCAGAGGGGCTGCCTGGGGGGGACCCAGTGAGATGTAAAGAGGTATGTCTGCTCCAACTGGGATGCTCACCAGGGGCTGGAATTTAGGGGGCTGATAGTCAGTGAAGCCACTCCCAAGTCCTGGTGGGGAGAGCCCCAGCAGGGAAGGAATCAGCAGCAGGTGGAGCTGGGAAGCAGCAGCCCAGGCCTCGCAGTGTGCTGGAGGAAGACTGAGTGCTGCTTCCGTAGCCAATGCTCTTGATGCTCTTTTTAATACATATATTAAAAGGGTGATAATAAGCAAATCCGTCAGTTATGCAAATGAGTGGCAATTGCATCTTGAAGAGCATCCCACAGTTTAATTACATCATAATTGCAATGTAACACTTTAATTACCATATGCATCACAAAATCATGAGCACTGTTTCTAATCTCTCCGCTAATATTTCAAATCAAACAGATTGTACCAGGCCCGGTGTTGTGCTGCCATCCTGCCCATGGAAATGTGGATATATCCCAGTGCAGGGGATGGAGGTTGGGAAGGGGCTCTCTGTGTCCCTGCATGGCCGTGCTGGTAGCAGATGGCTGGCTGAGTGTTCTTGGCCGGAGTCTCAAACCCCATCCTGCTGTCAGGGATGTGCCAGAGTCGATGTGTGCCCACAGCCCCGGGAGCAGGGACAGCCCTGAGTGCCAGCCTTGGCTATCACTGTGGTGGCAGGTGAGGGGGACGAGGTGGCCACGCTGGCCACTGCTCCAGGATATTCCCAGAGATGCTGCTTTAAGCCCTAGACCCACTTTGTCTCCATCCCTGTCAGGTTTGGGAGGGATCACAGCAGGCAGGTTAGGCAGCTGCTCGAATAAAGGGATGAAGATTTGTAAATGTGGAAGAAGCAATTCACTGAAAATGCTGCCCATGATCCTCCCTTCCCCTCCCAGCACAGAAAAATGAATTTCACATCCTCCTTCTCACCCTGGAGAGGGAAACAATAAAACTTTCTGGGGCACAGCTTTAGCTGGAGGCCTGGGAATTTGATTTAAACCAGTTGATTCCATAAGCCCTCCCAGTTTGCATGCTTTACTTTCCCTCCCATCCTGCTTCTTTCTCTCCCCCATAAAGTGACATCTAATAAGTGACTTAAGAAAAGTAACAGATTGGCTTAAAAAGGGACTAAAATTCACATCTGGGGATTAAGGGAGGAATGATTTCAAGCAGAGAGGTGTGCGATGGAGTGATGGATCAGGAGAGGAGTGTGTTGGAGAGGTGACACCCTCCCATCTCTGGGCAGGGCCTGTGCTGCCCCTGGCATGGAACTGGCAGTGCCAGGAAGGGCTCCCGGCCACCCCCATGTCCGGCTCTCCTGGCACACGGAGCAGGGCCAGGGTGGCCACCCAGCCCTTCCCATCCTTGCTGCTCTTGCTGCAGGTTGCAGATTGCGGGGCTGCCGTGCCGTGAGCTGGCAGTGATTTAAAATCATCCTGCGCTAATCCATATAAATTCTTTTAATCGTGGATTTAATCTTTTAAGCGTGCGGTAATTAAATTACACACCAGTCAGAGGCACATCAACAAAAGGTGTGAGGTTTGCAGCCTCGTGGGCAGCAGGAAGAGTTTCAGGACAATCCCATGCCCAGGATGATCAGTCATTCAATTCCTCCACTGTTTTCTTGCCGTTAGTTTTTCCCTTTCTATCTCTTTTTTCCAAGAGAATCATTCAGGTTGGAAAAGCCCTCCCAGCCCAAGGAGCCCACCCTGTGCCCAATGCCCACCTTGTCACCCAGCCCAGAGCACTGAGAGAGCCACATCCAGTCATACCTTGAACACCTCCAGGGGTGGGCACTCCAAACCTCCCTGGGCAACCCCTTCCAGTGCCTGGCCACCCTTTCGGGGGAGAAATTCTTCCTGATGTCCAACCTGAACCTCCCCTGGCACAGCTTGAAGCCATTTCCTCTTGTCCTGTTGGACACCAGAAGAACATTGACAAATTAAACTTTGGTGGTGGGAAGGGGAAAGTCGAGCAGAGCTGCGAGGTAGGGAGATGACCAACTTCAGGAATGTGACAATTACTGTACTTAACATTTTTTTCAACATTATGAGCCAAATAGGAGCATATATTTAATTCATTACACCGGTATGAAGTGGCTCCCTCCATCCTGGTGCAGTTAATGGGTGCTCAGTGTCTCCTAATGAAGGGGTCCCTGTAAGGTCAGCCCGATGCTCGTTAGCTAATCGGAGACTTATTTGTTTTGCAAATTGCTCTCCCATTTTGAACCACTGCGCAGTAATTTCCATGGCGGGGAAGCAGGAGAGAGTTCACAGGGCTGTGTTTTGAAGCCCTCAATCTGTCATTGGGAGAAGGATAAAAATAGCCTGGGAAAGAGAAGGAGGAGGCTGCTGGGTTTGTTCCAGGAAATCCAGGCCAGGAACGTCGGGAGCGAGGGGTGGCTGAAGGGCTGTGTGGGCAGTGGCACCATCTTGCACAGACATGGGGACTGGGGAGCATGAGTGTGGCTCTGGAAACTCCTCACCTTGCCTGGCTGGGCATCGCTGTCCTGCCCTGTCCTTGCCATCCTCCTCTCAGGTCCATGGGGATCCTGCTTCCCTGGCCATGTCCTCTGCCCAAACGCCTGCATAGAGGGTGTGCCCAGAAAGATGTTTCCAGAGGTGGCAGGTCCCTGGTGGGTCTGGCAGAGGTGGGAGTGGGGCTGTTCCGGGCAGGGACACCAAGCATGGCACAGCAGGAGAGCACCCATGGGGACTTCTGGATGGAGGGTGAGCAGTGGGGACACCCTGTCTGCACCCAGAGAGCCTGAGACGCATCCAAAGGCTGAATTAGCTGCTCAAACCCTTTTCCTTCTCTCCCAGAGGCAGCTGAAGGTCTGGCTGCTGTCCTGAAGCACCAAAGGTCTACCGTGTCAGGGTGTTCATGTTTATACCTGATAGAGGAGGCATCTCCCACCCTTTCCGTGGATGAAGGAAGACCTTCCTCCCTTCTCCCTTTGATTGTTTTACAGATGTGCCCGTGGGAACAAGCTGGCTGACAAGGCGTCCCTCTGTGTCCCGATCCCGCACCATCCCCATAACACACGGGCAGCTTCTCACTCCCCCCTCACCCTCAGAGGCTGGAGGGGGCCAGGAGGGACCTTTACTTTGGGAAAACAGGGAAGAAACGCTGCTTTTTATATTTGAGGTAAGAAAGCAGAGTGATGTGTAAATTGGGGCTGTCAGCCTTTCCTTCCCAATCCATCAGCCGGGTGCAACCGCCCTCCCCTATCCCACGGCGGGTGATTGAGAGCCAGGCGGCCGTCGCTCCCAATTTCCCTCAGATACTGGGGAATCAGTCTCCTTCCCCAGCTCTCCAGTGCCTGACCTTTGGCCATGAACTTTTAGCAGGGATTTTTCCCTGGTTTCAGGGCAGGATCACTGGGAGCAGCCCCCAGCTATCCTGACTGCTCTGCTCGTTCCGCTTGGCAGTCGCTTGCACTTCCAGAAGTGCAGAGCGAGAAAGAACCTTTATTTTTCAATATTGTAGACCAAAAAAAAAAACCCCACAACCTTTATTTTAATTTCCCCCTGAAGTAATAATGCCCACAGTGTAAAGAAAGCATTCCACTGAGGCAGAATTTTTTCCCAAATGTCATGGAAATGGAGGAATTTCAGCAACTGTATTTGTGTGCAAAAGAGGAGAGAAAGTAGATTAATTTTAAAAGGTTACATTGATTGCAGTCAGGCATGAACCTGCAGCAAGGAGCCCTGTGCAATTCTCACCCTGAGGTGGGGGAGTGAGCTGCTGTCCTCTCCTCTCCATGGGGCCATTCCAGCTCAGCATCTCCCCACAGTGCTGACACACCAAAATTCCTTAACTGTGTGGGGAGAGCGAGAGGACCAAACACGTGACCCCAGAGAGAACAGCCCAGGCTCCTGAGGCTGCATCCATCAGTACAGGAGTCCTCACTGAGCTTGGAATCAGTGGTGAGGAGTTCCCAGGGAACAAAGTAAGGACTGAACTTCACTGGACTTTCATTTGTCTGCAGGATTACTGACATCTGGGAAGAGCATCTCCAGAAACCTTGAGTTTAGTTAATTCCTGGAGCAGTTTGTAAGAACCAGAGTGGCAAAGGCAGCTGGAAGGGTCAGCAATGCACAGGGAAAGTCTTGTAGCAGATGGAATATGTGATCATCACCAGAGAAATTAGGTATTTCCCTGATTGCTCCTCAAATGTTCTTGGTTCCTGGGATAGCTCTGCTGATTTGGCTTCACTTTAGTAGAAATTGACCCAGTCACCTTCCTCCAGCTCTTGCTGACATTGCATTACACCATCTGGACAGGCCATTGGCCTTTTGCATGTGGTAGGACACAGGCTTTTGGAGAGTCTTTTCTCCTTGCCACCAAGGCAGCTCAGCTTTCTACCCATGGATGGAGCTTGTAGCAACTTCCACCTTCTTCCAGTGCAGCAGGACATAACCCTGAGTGACCACTTGCCATGGTAACTCGTGCAATCTTGCTTTCCTCATGAAGACTGGACTTGGGGACAAAGTCATCCAAGCAGAAAACAAGGGCCCAAGTCTCTCTCATGGGGAACATGAGGGGGTTTTTAAAACCCAATGACCAAATGTTCCTCCCAGAGCCCCTTTCCGCCTCTTCCCCACAGTGTCTGGCACCAACGCAGGAGCACGAACGGTCCCTCCGCTGCTGCCATCGCCTGAGCCGCGGCATCTCCCACATCAAGCATGATCCAAGGCTTGACCTTCCTCGGCACCTGCGTCTCTACATCAATCCCCATCTCCACGAGGCACCCTCGAGGCTTGAAAGCCATCCCTGAGGGGTCATGCCCCACAGCATGGGGCCGGGGCAGCTCCATCCCCAGCTCGGGTTCCCCGCGCCGCCCGAGCGGTGTCGGGGCTTCTGGGCTTCAATTGCAGGAGGAGGAAACGCTTCTCCTTGATCAGGAGGGATAAGAATAGCGAGCGGCAGGCGGCGGCCGGTGGGGTGCGGATGAAAGGCGGCTGGCTCTCATTCTTCCCACGCCCGGGGCGATCTGCCCCTTCTTTTTTGCGAGCCATAATTGCATGGCACGCCACAGATGAGTGTCACACTCCACCAAAGCCCGAGCGCCGCGAGGCCAGGGCTCCGGGCTCGCCGTCAATGAGCGGGGAGGCAGCGAGGATGCTTTTGATCCCGCTCGTCTTCCTCTGACGTGCTGGAGAATTATTAGGCTCGGAGGAAGGTATTTCTCTAGCTTGAGATTTCCCTCGCTCTGCAAAGGAGACCAAGTGCAGCTCTGCCATGCCGAGAGGGCAGAGCAGCACGTGGTGACAGCACCAGTCCTTCCCCCAGGAGATGCTCGCTGGGCCCCTGGCCGAGGTCAGACCCAATCCCAGCATCCCTGAGCCCTCCACAGCACCCATCGCAGTGGTGGACACCTCTGTGACCTTCCTGACGTGGGCTCTGACTTTTGGTGGCTTCTGCTCTTAGAGGCTGTAATGGAGACAGCCTGGTCTGGAGACCAGAGGCCTTGGAGGTGTTGTGACACCTCAGCATTGTGATTTCCAAGCCCAACAGCTGTGGCGGGGCATTGTGGCCTTCTGCTTCCCTGTGTTTTTTCAGGTGCTTCCTCTGGCTTTGCTTTCATTAATTTATCACACGCACACAGAGCGTAAGTGGGCTCAAACCTCCATCTCCAGCAGCCAAAATCCAATAATTACACAGCATATCCCACCTGGAGAAGCATTTTTGGCTGGTCGGCAAACTGTGAAGAAGTTCACTGTGTCCTTTAGACCAAGAAATTATCCTGGAGTGTAAGTCATGACTCCAGCAGCCTCACAGGTACAGAAGATGAATTGGAAGGGGTGAGTGAGATGGAGATTTAAATGAAGCTGTAGAAAACACTGAGCAGGGCACAGCTCGATCTGAGATAACTGGGGGGTTCCTTTTTCCATGAAGGGGATGTGGCAGCAGTGTCTGAAGGAGATGGAAGGGGGAAAACTGGCACAACGGGAGCCCTGTGAGCTTCCCTTCTCCCAGGGCAGGAATCTCACAGCCGAAGTCCTTCTCCCTGCACTGGCGTGATGCAGCACATCATCATCCCTACAGCTGGCTGGTATTTTTGGGGGGCTATTTTGTCCTATTTTTAGGAAATGCCAGTGTGGATTGGGAACCTTTTTTGGGTCTAAGAGGAAAAAGGTCAGCCTGAACAAATTTCTCGACCTGAACTGAAAGCAGAGAGGGGTGAAGCAGTTTCCTTGCTGGTTTCCAGACAGACCCACTCCAGCTTCAGATGGAGCTAATTAAAGTGGTGACATTTTAAGACACGATGATGTGAAATCTCTTGCTTTGAGCCAAGTCTGGGCCCTTTTCAGAGTTCAGTCCTTCTGCCCAGAGTCCCCAGGAGTGGCACAAGCAAACTAAGAGGGGTGATGGGTTGTTTCTAATGTAATATTTTTCTTACAGTTTTGAGGAAGTTTTGAGTCTTTGGAAGAATTCTGTAACATCTGTAACATCAGGCTGCCGGGGCAGAGATCCCCAAAAAAAGCAGAACTCTCTGGCTCAAGTGCCTGTGGCAGTGTTTGAGTTTTGCCTCTGCTGTTTGTTGCCCTTCTCGGACAGGGAGAACAGGGGAGGGGGAGTCCCAGGCCCACAGGATGGGTATGAGCTGGGGTAGGTGTGCACCACAAAATCTGTAGAATCACCCCAACAACTCTTCCCTGCACAGAGTGACATGAAGTTCATCTGTGCTGCTTTCCAGAAGGCTGGAGGGTTTTTGGGGTCCCCCCGGGAGGGGAGGAGTGGGTTGGCTGTGGCTGTGGCAGTGCCATGTGCTGCCAGCAGTGCCGAGACGCCGAGGCTGGGGCGGGCTGGAGGGGAGGGAGCTGCAATCAGGAGCTGTATTGTGGCTCTTGGGCTGCACAATGCAGCATTAAGAGACAAAGTCATCTCGGCTCAGTGGGGTGTGGGAGGTGATTTGGGGGAAGGAGAGACTTGCTCTGAAGGCTGGAATGAGGCTGGAGCGATGGGAAAGAGCCAGACTGATCCCGGTGCCTGCAGTTTCTGGCTCCAAGCCGGGTTGCAGGTGTGGGAGGGTGAGTGTGCTCTGCTGCTCCACGGAGAGTATCCCCAGGGCTGTTCCCAGGAGGGACCTGTCTGCACCAGCCCCGGGGATACGGATGCACCCAGGCATGGGTGAGGTGCAGAGGGGTGGATGGACAGATGGACAAACAGGCTGAGCTGGACGGAGGGGTTGATCAAGGTGTGGGAAGCACGTGCCCAGACTGCAGGAGGAAAAGCTTCCTTTCCGTGTGAAGGGAGCTGGCAGGATACTGGAGTCAGCAGGGGATGCATGGGGCAGCAGCAACATTTGGCTTTGAACTCACTTTAAAGCCCAACTTGTCTTCTCCATCCCTTGTGCAGGTGCCCATGTGCACCTACCCCAGCCAGGTAAGGACCCACCAAGCCCTGAATGGCTGTGGTGGTGCAGACAGAGGCAACCAGGCCCTGGGGAGACAGGGGTGCAGCTCCTCGCTGGGGAAAAAGTAATAATTTGGGGATAAACTGTTTTATTAGCCCAGAGAAGAGGCAAAGCACCCTGAGCTCTGCCCCACTGCCACGCTCACAGGTGGGTGAGAGGCTGGAGGGGAACTGGTGAGTGTGGGGATGGAGGTGAGTTGGTGGGTGTGAAGATGGAGGTGAGTTGGTGGCTTCTCCCCAGCTGAGACATTTTCTGCTCCGTCATCCTGAGTTTTCTGCTCTGTTTTGCCAGACTGTTCCAAGGAAGGTGCCTGTGCCTCACAGCGCGTTCTCCCAATGCCATCTAGTGTCTGCTCCAGCAGGACTGGACAGTTATTTTAAGGCATCAGAGCTGATTTATTGCAGAAGGATCTTGGAGGGCCAACAGGCTGCCCAGGCTGATTATTAACAGCAGCACGGATAACTACCCGGTGGGTGCACAGGTTGGGCTGGATTATTTTTATTACCACTCCCGTTTCGCACTAAAAGCCCACCCTGGCAGGATGGAGTGAGAGGATGCAATGCCACGTCTGAGGTGATTAAAGTCTTTCAGCCTTCAACCACTTGTCTTGTAGCCCCGACATCACCTGAGGCTTAATCACTCAGAAAAGTGCTGTCATGTCCTATTGTCGCCGTATTGGGAGCACGACCTCTTTCCCATTTAGCTGCCATCTCAAAATAATGTAACTTGCCAGGGGACAGGCATGGTTCGGGAGGCTGGTAATGGGATATAAAGACTCTGACCTGCGTGTCATCGGTTTTGATGCCGCCAAGGTCAATGGCAAGGGTAAAGATGTCATTTCCACCCTGACTGTTTGGCCAAACAACCCAAAACAGGCATTAAGGGGCCCATCGGTGGCAGTCAGCAGGGCTGAGGGCTGGATTGGACTCTGCTCCTACTGGGAGAGCATCCAAGTCCCTCAGCCCTGCCTGCTTGGGTTTTGGGGCTCTGTGACTGCCCATGGCCCCCTCCAATTTAGTGGTTTGTCCTCCACATCCTTCCTTTGCCTTCAGTGCAGGGGCATGGTCTGTACAGGCTGTCACTCTTATTTCTGCCTTTCTGGGGGCAAAGTGCCACATCAGCATCTCCCCTCGTGCCCCACTCACCTGCTCCCAGTGCAGAGAAAGGTTTGGCAGGACAGATGTGCCCCGTCCCCTGCTCTGCTCATCACCATCAGCTGCCATGATTTAGGTCCCTGCTAACCTCATCCCCATCCTCAGCCACCGCTGACCATGTTGGATTTATCTCCTCGGTAGCAAACCACCTCACCGAGGCAGTTTGAGTCTGTGATTAATTAAGGTCTCCCTAGGAATGAGGTTACTCCCTGCAGCCTCACGTATAAATTTAAGATTAATGACTGCTGGCCATGTTAGACGGCCAGGGAGGGTTTGCCTGCTCTCATCCAGACAGGCCTTGGACACAGGTTTTCCATGGAAGAGCTTCTATACAATCCCATGGGATGAGGAACACAGCTGGCAGCACAGTGGGACTGGGGAAGGCGGGTACCAGGGCTGAGCTGGGCACAGCAGAGCCACTTTGGCCCCAGCATCCAGGGGTGCTCACACCACCCTCTCAGTGGCTGAGCCAACATCCAGCCTGTTCTGTGTGTTTAATTTTCACTAATCTGTTTGGGGTTCTTTTAATTATCTGCAAACAAACAAGTTGCCTTCCTCTTGGAATTACAATGGTGCTGGGGACAGGGGGCTGTGCCAGCAGCCCTTCCCTGCTGCTCATCCCACTCCGGAACTTCTCCCAGAACCTGTTTGTCTGTCTTTATCCAGCCCCAGTAATGGGATCCCACCCTGCTAACCAGCATCTGCATGCGGCATCTCCGACAGCAAGAGCGATTCCTGCTGGGCTGGTGTGTAAAAGCCTTCGCAATCATCGTGTGCTACGGAGCTGGAGGAGGGTTTAAATGCGAGGCTCTTTAATGAGATGAAAATAGCCCTTTGTTTCCTCACTGGTTTCTGCTCGCTCTTTCGTGCTGCCAGAGCCCTCGGGTTGTGTGAGGGCCTGGCTTTCCGTGGGCTGACAGGTTTCCCAACTCCCTCCTTGCACCGTCAGCACAGTATCAGGAGCAGCAAATACCAGTTGCAGCAGCTGGAGGAGTTGGAAGCCCAGCGTTCAGGAGCAGCTCCTGGCCACGTGTGTTTGGATTTTGTCCCCCAAAACATCCTCAGCATCGTCAGTGAGCTGGAGAAAACCCTGTGCAGCAGGAAAATGGGTCTAATCCCATTTACCTGCCTCCTCCAGAGCTGGCTGTGGTGTTTGATTCATGTCAGCAGCTTGGCTGGTGACTGCGGGATGAATGACGCTATATAAATGCAAAGCGTTATTAATATTTCATGTTGTAGTGAAAATGTACTAATAGGGCTTGTTCCTGGAAGATAAAGTGCTGCCATTAATACACCTCTGTGTCCCCAGCGCTAGGGACTCACCTGTGGAGGGGTGGAGGGGGCTCTACCTGGAGCAGAAAATGCCCATCACACGTGGCAGCTCCCCAGAAGAGGGGATTTTAACCCAAAAAGCCACATGAGCCACTTCAGACACCCATAAAATTAGGGGCACCTGGGGCAGAATGGCACCCCTACCCACTGCTAGATGCTGGTGGGTGGGGGCTGCTCTGAGCCCTCCTTGCCTGCCCATGGGGGACACAGCCCCTGGGAACCCCCTTCCTGGCACAGCCACTACACAGACATGTTAAAAAAAAAAAAATAAAAATGGGCTTGTTTGATTTCAAACTGCAGAACTCTTCCCTGGAGCCATCCGCAAACACTGGTAATTTACTTTACAGCTGTTTAGATTTGTTTCTCTGCGTTCTTTTTTTTAAACCCCAGCAGAATTGCAAATGAAACGTTGTGTTTGCTCCTCCAATGACTCCAGCAGTACCTGAACTCCTGCAGCCCGTACCTTCTCCTTGGACTCCCACCCCTCTGACCCCCATACCCATGCCCCAGAGCCGTGAGATGGGGGTCACACGTCAAAGAGGGGGTTCTCTGAGCTGGGGGCTCATCCTGGGAGGGCTCCAGGTTCCAGCATCAAGGAGGGGTGATGGGGAAGAGACTTGTGCTGGCTTGCAGGTGAGGGGAGCATAGATAAGCAGTTAATTAATTCCCAGTAAAATAATGAACTGCCGCCCACTTGTCAGAGGGTGGGGAGGGATAAAGGCTCTGCTAAATTATTGCCATGGTGCAAAGTTTGAGTGAAAAAAGGGATTATAAAGGGAGGTGTTCGGCTGAGCAGCTCCTAGTGCCACGAGCAGAGGCCACATGGGAGCAAAGGGAGATGGGTGCAGGGAAGGGATGGAGGACCCCGGCACCCCGGCATCCCTGCAGCACCCAAGAGCAGACAGCCCTGACCTCCCACCCCTCCCCTTGGCAGAGCAGCTGGCACAGCCCTGCCCTGCACAGCAGCAGGATCGGGCCCCGCACATCGTGGGGCCGCCCTTCGCCTGGGGAAATCGGGCAGATTATGGGACACGTGGGGATCTGCCTCGAGCCTCACCCCTTCCCCCTGGGAATCTCCTCCTCGCTCCCGAGAGCCCGGGAATGACTCATGTGGTGTCTCTTGCACAGGGAGATGCGTTCCTGCCCTGGGCAAGCACCGACCCGCAGCAGTGCCGGCCTCGGTGAGGGACACCCACGGTAAGTGGTGTGGGGACCCTTCTCCGCTGCAGCCCCCCAACCCTGGGGAGGGCAGGATGGGGCTGGGGAAGATGCATCTGCCCAACGTGGTTCCAGGGTGATGGGCACATCCTGCACTGCTGCTGGAGAAGGAGGAATCCAGGATTTGTGTGTGTCCCCACGGATCCACCCGGTGGGACAGGAGCCACCAGCTCCCAACAGGAGGTATATGCACCAGGAGTGACTGTGGTGGCCCCAACCCCGTGAGCAGGAGCGTTGGCCGGGCCAGGCTGCAAAAAGCAGGGGGTGTATTCACCCCTGGGGGCTCCTCGGTGAGGGGGAATCTTGTTGTTTCACTGATAGGTGAGGTATTTAAGGAGTCAGTGCCAAGCACAGCCACATGCGTGGGGTGTGTTTATCCAGCACGGTGCAAACCAGGGTCGAATCAGCCACACAGGGGTCCTGGAGCTGGTGCAAATGGGTTGTTGTGGCCGCCCAGCCCTGGGTCAGTTGCTCAGCATTGCTGGGGCCGTGCAGCCCCCCCAGCCCACCCACTGCCTCTGCTCTGCCGTGGCCCCTCCGGTGCATGGACACAGAGCAGTCAGCACAGCGCTCCTCCTGCACTGCCCGGGTGGGAGAGCAGAGGCCACGGCAGATTCCAGCGAAGGGAGAGGACACGGCGGTGCAGCCAGGTGAGTCATGTCCCGACTGCTCCTATTTGTTGTCTGCCTGGGCCAGGCCTGGCAACGTAAGGAAAATTAATAACAAATACCTGGGCAAGGAGGCGGGAGCTGGGCTGGGCGGTGTGGGATGGGGGCTGAGCCGTGGGCCAGAGCTGGTGGGGGCTGGAGGATGCTGTGGCTGCGGCAGAACCCCCAGGCTTTGCTGGGGCCCCATGTCCCCAAAGTGGGGGACAGTGCTCGGTGGAGACACATCAGCAGGACCAGGTCTGTGCTGGGGCACGTGTTGAAGGTGTCCCTTAGTGTGAGCATAGGACAGAGAGGGTCCCAGGAGCATGGCTCGGTGCCTTGGGGCACACAGAGGCTCCGATGGGGACCTGCCCTGCCTCCTTGGTGACACAGTGTTTTCCCTCTCCCCAGGCCAGCTAACGGGATCGGGGAGCCATGAACTGGAGTGTGTTCGAGGGGCTCCTCAGCGGGGTCAACAAGTACTCCACAGCCTTCGGCCGCATCTGGCTCTCCGTGGTCTTCGTCTTCCGCGTGCTGGTCTATGTGGTGGCGGCCGAGCGGGTCTGGAGCGACGACCACAAGGACTTCGACTGCAACACGCGGCAGCCGGGCTGCACCAACGTCTGCTATGACTACTTCTTCCCCATCTCCCACATCCGCCTCTGGGCCCTGCAGCTCATCCTGGTGACGTGTCCATCCCTCCTGGTCATCATGCACGTGGCTTACCGGGAGGCCAAGGAGCAGAGGCTCCGCGAGGCCGGCAGGGACGGCTGCCGCCGCATCTACCCCAACCCCGGCAAGAAGCGGGGCGGGCTGTGGTGGACGTACCTGCTCAGCCTCGTCTTCAAGGCCGGCGTGGACGTGGTCTTCCTCTACATCTTCTACCGCTTCTACAGGAACTACACCCTGCCCCGGCTGGTGAAGTGCGAGCTGCACCCCTGCCCCAACGTGGTGGACTGCTTCATCTCCCGGCCCACCGAGAAGAACATCTTCACCCTCTTCATGGTGGCCACAACCTGTGTCTGCATCGTGCTGAGCCTCATCGAGGCCGCCTACCTGGTGGGCAAGCGGTGCCGTGAGTGCCTGCAGGGCAGTGGTGGGGAGAGCCGGCGGCACAGCCAGGACTGCCCGCTTTCCTGCCCCGAGCCCACGGGCACAGGGGGACAGGTTTTCCATGGGGCAGAGTACAAACCCCCCACAGCCACCATCCCACCCACAGCGTCCTGCCCCAGCACGCTCTCCGAGGAGGAGGCTCTTTCCTAGAGCTGCCCAGGAGGAAGAAGGAGGCTCTCACCTGCCCTGCATCTTCATCCCCCTCCTCCTCCTCTGTCCCCCCAGTGCAGGAGTGCTGAGGGTGGCAG
>VXBX01007946.1:3987-14696 GCA_013400415.1 Scytalopus superciliaris | reverse complement strand
GATGGGGACCTGCCCTGCCTCCTTGGTGACACAGTGTTTTCCCTCTCCCCAGGCCAGCTAACGGGATCGGGGAGCCATGAACTGGAGTGTGTTCGAGGGGCTCCTCAGCGGGGTCAACAAGTACTCCACAGCCTTCGGCCGCATCTGGCTCTCCCTCGTCTTCGTCTTCCGCCTGCTGGTCTATGTGGTGGCGGCTGAGCGGGTCTGGAGCGACGACCACAAGGACTTCGACTGCAACACGCGGCAGCCGGGCTGCACCAACGTCTGCTTCGACCACTTCTTCCCCGTCTCCCACATCCGCCTCTGGGCCCTGCAGCTCATCCTGGTGACGTGTCCATCCCTCCTGGTCATCATGCACGTGGCTTACCGGGAGGCCAAGGAGCAGAGGCTCCGCGAGGCCGGCAGGGACGGCTGCCGCCGCATCTACCCCAACCCCGGCAAGAAGCGGGGCGGGCTGTGGTGGACGTACCTGCTCAGCCTCGTCTTCAAGGCCGGCGTGGACGTGGTCTTCCTCTACATCTTCTACCGCTTCTACAGGAACTACACCCTGCCCCGGCTGGTGAAGTGCGAGCTGCACCCCTGCCCCAACGTGGTGGACTGCTTCATCTCCCGGCCCACCGAGAAGAACATCTTCACCCTCTTCATGGTGGCCACAACCTGTGTCTGCATCGTGCTGAGCCTCATCGAGGCCGCCTACCTGGTGGGCAAGCGGTGCCGTGAGTGCCTGCAGGGCAGTGGTGGGGAGAGCCGGCGGCACAGCCAGGACTGCCCGCTTTCCTGCCCCGAGCCCACGGGCACAGGGGGACAGGTTTTCCATGGGGCAGAGTACAAACCCCCCACAGCCACCATCCCACCCACAGCGTCCTGCCCCAGCACGCTCTCCGAGGAGGAGGCTCTTTCCTAGAGCTGCCCAGGAGGAAGAAGGAGGCTCTCACCTGCCCTGCATCTTCATCCCCCTCCTCCTCCTCTGTCCCCCCAGTGCAGGAGTGCTGAGGGTGGCAGCACCTTGGAGCTGGGCTGTGCCTGAGGAGTCCCTGCTTGTCCTGTTCTGGGAAAGATGTGTTACATTGTCCTGCTGAATTTGGGGCAAACCAAGTGCTGTAGGACACGTGCAGTGCTTGAGAGCCACAGGGACCAGCAGCTCCCTGGCAGCTGTGAACTGGCAGCAGTGCCCAGACTTTGAACCTGGACAGATACCCTGAACCCCTGAGGAACCCCTCTCCCTACCCTTCACCCTACATCAGCCACACCACAGGTGTCAGGGCCACCTCAGACTGATGCAATCATCATTAATGACACTCATTAGCCAAGTGGGGACAAGAGCAGGTCCCTGGTGCTGCAGCCACCGCGGGTGTGAGGATCCGGCCGGGCAGGCAGCGCCTGCCGTGGGCTGCTGGATCATCCTGCCCGGCCAGAGGGAAACACCTGAGCGAGACAGCCGAACACAGGAGAGGAAAAACACCCCAACCATTGATTAAACAATAACATTAAATGGCAGAATCTGTTCTCATTTATTGCTGTAACAAGTTGTGTTGGGCCGTGACGTGAGCGGTGTTGTCCTTTTGGAGGCCATCGCCGAGCATTAGCCGGGATGAATAATTAACAATAATTTCATGGCAAATGCACTCGTAAGCAACATTAGCATTGAACATGCAGCTCGATCTGTTGTTTGGTTTGTTTTATTTAGAGGCTGTGATTATTATTTTTTCCACAAGCAGTGACGGCACCAGCACTCACTGGCTCTGCCCCAAAGGAAGCAGCACAGGGAGCAACATCCCTGTGTCCTTTAGGATCAGGGCTATTCTTGGTGACAGATAATTCCAGCTACTGCTGCTCCAGCGAACCAACACCCAGTTGGGCAAAGCTGAGCCCCTTCCCACAGCCCATCCTGGGGAAAGGACCAGCTGGATGTGCTGGAGAGGGAGTCAGAGGGACTGCTTTGGCTGGGGGGATGCCAAAAGCAGGCAGGGCTTCAGCACTTCTGGATGGGACAGGAGGGCCTGAACCAGCCACCCCACGAGGGTGAGGATGGTGGAGAAGCCCTGGGGGTATCCCAGCCACCAGCCCAGAACCCTCTGGGCACACAGCAGCTGACACCAGTGAGCCTGGGACCTTTGAGGTCAGAGAGGCAGATGGTGAAATACAGGCAGATTTTCTTTTCAACTCTCTTTAGGTGAAGCTGAGCTGGTCTCTGCCTTCCTCCCGTCCGCTCCCGTTGCTGGATTATCCACCTGAAAGTTTTCTTTACCAGCCTCTCACGTCACAGGACACAAGTTGTTCTTTGTGTGCAAGCCATTGCCCCGATATAAAGAGCATGGGCTGGGCTGTTTGTTTTCGAGCAAGGTTGGCCGCTCCTGCTCCAGGCTGTCCCCGATGGGTGAAACCCCGAGGTGTTCCCTCTGCAGGCACTAATCGGGGCAGAGATGAGCCCCAGAAGAACCACCCTGTCCCGCTTCCGCACATCAAAGCGCAGCTGGAGCTGCTGCCCCGTTGTGAGAGACCTGCAGATCCAGTTGTGGGGTGGTGTTGTGCTCGGAGCAAACACTACAGCTGCTCCACAGAGCTCCAGGTGTCTTGCACCATCCAGGCTTGGGATCAGCAGCGACCAGCTGGACAAACAGGAGCATTCAACTGCTTCTTTCTGATGTGTTCCCCCCCAGGTTGCCCCTGTTGGTGCTGCAGAAATGGGGCTGTGGAGGCTGAGACATGTCCTGGTATGCAGAGGCAGGACCAGTGTCAGCAAAGCAAATAAACTTGGGGGGATGTCAAAATAAAAGCTGACTGTTTCCCAGGTTTTGTTGAATGATACAGGGAATCCTCTGCATTTTCTTGTGGAGTCCCAGAGGAGCCTCTGAATTCAGGGCAGAGGGGATTTAAAAGAAACCCACCACAAAATCCAGTCCAGGCAGGGATGTGGAGGGGATCACGTGTGCAGGTCAGGGATAGCCTGGCTTTCCTATCTTGGGCTTGTTTCTTCCCTGGCCAAAACCCGCCTCTTTGCTGGGAACTGAGGAAAAACTCTCTGATTTGTGTCCAGTGTGCTGGAGCCAGTGGCTGCTCTGGCTGCCTCCCAGGATCCAGTGACTCCCATGCCCTGTGCTTGTGGGGGAGTTTCATCCCTGGGGACATGGCCCTGGAGCAGGACAGCTGGGATGCTATTGGCAGGCAGGGAGCAAAGGCAGGGTTGGGTCCCACCTCTTGCAATGCCCCATTTAAGACTCCTTAAAAGAGACTTTGAGGTTTTCCCTCTGGTGTGGTGGTCACCTGCTGCACTGCTGGGGTTTGTCCTTAATGAACGATCCCAGTCTGAGCCTCTGCAGCTCACTGGGTGTTTCAGTGTTCACATCTGGCACTGAAGCCTTTCACCCATCACCCCGCTGAGCTGGAGCAGGGTGGCATCAGGGTGACATAACCTGGGACACACCTGAAGCTCCAAAGTGCTGAGAGCTGCTGATCCATACTTGCACCTTGTCCCTGTGCCCTCACTGGACCAGTTGGCAGAGAGACAGTAGAGGGGGCACAGGGATGTGCCCTTTGTTGGAAAATACCCAGCTCAGCACTGCAAAACACTGAAAAACACGGGATGTTTCCACTCCCCACCCAACTGCCTTGGGGAAACCTGCCCATGCCAAAAGCACCTGAACTTTCTCACCACAGCCACGTGGCCTCTCCTGAAATTCCAAAATTGCAGGCAAGAAATTGCCCGGGGGAATCCAGCCCTGCTCTTCACCTGGCTCTCACAGGGTTTGGCCATGGGTCAGGGAGCTGCTGCCTGCACAAGAAATCAGAGCTGCAGATAGTTCTTCATAACTTCTCACTCCCCTGGGTTTATCATCTCCAAGGCCACAGCCCCCAGATTCCGGACAAGCTTTTGCCACACCGGCTCTCTGCAACAACATAGCTCAAATTCCTGATCCTGCCTGCAGGACAGGGCAGGTCCCCGAGGTGAGGGAGCCCCTGCTTTGCTCTTGTCTGGGATGGGGGTCCCTGTGTCTGCCCCCTCCTCTGGCCTCACCCCACTCTGCACCCCCAGACTCCCACCAGGGCTTGTTTTGGATCTCCTGGGCTCCCATTCCTGTGTGTCCCCAACCAGGCAAACCCTCACTGGTTTTATTTGACCTCCTGGAGCCAAAAAACCTCGGGGCAAGTGGCTACTTGTCTGCCGAGAGAGCAGGGAGCAAACCTTTCTGGGCACCGAGCACTCAGGGGCTCTTCAGAAGTGTCCCCATTTGAGGGGTGGCCCTGGCCAGGCTCCCTGTGAGGCTCCCTTGCCTCCTGGCTCCAGGGTGTGCCGGAGAATGCCGGAAAAGCCTCAGGGCACTCTAAAGACCAGGTGAACCACAGGCAAGGGGAAGCACATTCCTGCCCTGTCGGTATCAGGCATCAGATGGGGCTGCTCCATGGGGCACCCGGCTGCTCCAGCAGGATGGGGCTGACTCAGCCTCCTGGGAGCCACCGGGGCTCTGGGGAGAGGGACATCCCCCTTAGGGACACATTCCAGGTGCCATAGGGGTGCAGCTGGAGGCAGCAGCAGGGCAGGGTCCCACTTGGTGGGGACCCTGCTGTCATCCTGCTATCTGGGGAAGGTCGTCCAACCATCCCGGCACTGCCAGGGCGGTGGCTGCGAGTTCCTGTAGGCTGGAGATACCGATGATCTGTTGCAAAACTATTACTAAGGAAAACCATTTAAGAAGTGGGTTACAATTGTGAAATCTGTGATTCTTAGCAACGGTTGCTGGTGGCCCCACAGCTGCGGGACAGGGCGTCCCTGTCACCCTGGTCTGGATGCTGGGTCTGCAGTGCCCACACCACCCTTGGGGTCAGGGCATCACCTGGCAGGAGTTGCTGGTGTTGCTTGTGGAGGAATCTGGCTCCGTTGATCCCCCTGTGGGATTTGACCTGCCTTTGTTGTTCAACCCGAGCGTGTGTGTGCATGTGCACAGACAAGAACCTCTCCAGGAGCTGTTTGCCAGACTCACCCAGTTACTGGGAACTGAACCAACCACCCTTCCCCTCCCCACACACACTCAGCTCCACAGAAGAACCCTGGGCGTGCAGGAGGGCTGTGGCTGGGAAGGAGCTTCCCTACTGCGAGAGCCACCTGGATCTGGACACCTTCCTACAGCTCTTTCCCAGCTGGACCAGGTACCTCCTGAGGCACAGGGTGCTGTGGGGCTGCTGGGGACCTGCACGGTGTGGGGGACAGACCCCACAGTGTAACGGGGGGGCGGTAGGAGCTGTGTTATGGTGTAAGGGGGTGCAGGTGGGACTGGTGTAATGGCTGGGGCTGCTGTGCCTGGCGGGATCAAAGGTAAGGACCCCAACATCACACAGTGCCACGTCCGGATCCCACAGGCCATGCCGGGTCCCTGTCCCATGGGGCTGCACACCCAGGGGGTGGCACCCCAAGAAGCAGGAATGGCCACCCCAGGCCCTGCTCCCCTGTCCCACCACTCTCCTCATGGACTGAAAGAGGCTGAGCCCCCCAGAGAAAGTTGGCTTTGCTGCCTTTGCACCCCAGCTGGGAGCTGGGTGCTTTTGGGTGCAACGCCCTGTGCCCACGCGGGGCAGGACCCAGCGGTGACACAGCGGGCTGGCATTCTGGGGGCTGGCGAGGGTGCTGAGCTTGGAAGGAGGCAAACGGGCTCTGCCGGCAGAGCTGAGCACACCTGAGGTGCCCCTGCTCTGCCTGGCTCCCAGCCAGCTCTGGGGGGGCTGTGCAGCTCCCAGAGCACAGGGATTGGCACGGAACTCAGTACGGAGCTTGGCATGGAGATCACATCCCCTTCCCACCCTGCTGCGGGTCCGTGGCTGGAGCCAGCACTGGGCTGAGCTGGGCACGTTGGTGCTGGGCAGGTGGGTGCTGGGTGGCATCGCTGGTGGGGCACCGGGGATGGGGGTGTGGGTGAACTGGCGAGGTGGTGAGGGGGCATTGGCCCTGGGGGCATGCAGGGACTCCGGGCTCCAGCCATCAGCACCAGCATTCGGGGGGGAAGCAGCAGCTCCCCTCTCCTGATTTTAAAGCCAGGGGCTGGGTGGAAGTGCTGTCATTGCTCCCCACCCTGGCTCGCTAATTTGCCAGAGAAGACAATCTGATTTCAGACTGGGTGGTGAGTGAAGGTGTGTGGGCATGGGCAGAGGTGCTGCCCTGGCACAGGACCCCAGCTTGGCCTCACTTGGCTCTGCTTTCCAGTGCACCCCTGGTCAACAGTGGGTTGGGGCTTGTTTCAGGGTGGCTCTGGCCAAGAACAGGTTCCCGGGCAGCCCCGTGGGCTCCAGGCAATGCTCCAGGCTCTGTTCCTCCCCTGCAGCCCCAGGACACTGCACTGTGCATCCCTCCCTGGATGAAGGGACCCTGATCACCAGAGTGCCATCTTACCCCTGCCATGCTCTGCACTGGGCACGTCCCACTCCACAACCCCCAGTGAGCAGGGAAGGAGCCTGAGCCTCCTCCAGGTATGTCTCAGAAGGCACCAGGTTGCGACAACTCCTTAAAAGTGGGAATGACCCAGCTGCAGTCCCATGTATCGCTTTGTCAGGGCAGACACCTTCACAGCACAGAGGGTTATAAAAACCACCCGTGTTTGTAAATGCAGATGGAGCAAAGCTCCAGGTTGGACTTAGCCTGCCACCCTCCTTGCATGGAGCAGCCCCAGGTTGAGCTGTGTAGCTGGTTTGATGGTTTGGCCCTTGGGGCCTCCAGCATTGCTGCTGGGGCAGGAGCAGAGCACCAGCCAGGGTGACATGCTGGTGACACACAGGGACTCTTCCTTTCTGCAGCCCCGCTCTCACCTGTGCTTGCGCTGCCTCAGGCATCACCTGTGAGACAGAAAAACTGGTCCCTGGCATGTCCCATAACCCCAGAGCTGCAGCAGTCGCTGCTCCTTCAGCTGTTGATCCTGGCTCACTCCAGCAGGTCATGCTGCCAGTTTGCAGGAACACACGTAATCGGGAGTTGGTGGTGGGGACTTGGCAGGGTGGCTCATCCTTTAGGGCAAAGGCTCCTTCAGGAGGAAGTGCTGAGAGGCTGAGTCACCTCTGCCGCCAGGAGAGTGTGGGGATGAGCTTTACTGTGCAAGGGTGATGGTGCCCCCACCCCACATGGCTGTAAATTGGTGGGGGAGTCTGGAGGTCAATGAGATTTAGTGCAGTGAGGGACACGCAACCCCGTTGCTCCTCACCCACCGTTCCTGCCGCCTCTCCAGGTCGGGTGACTGTGGTCTCCACGGGCCACCATGGATTGGAAAACGCTGCAGTCACTGCTCAGCGGGGTCAACAAGTACTCCACAGCCTTCGGCCGCATCTGGCTCTCCGTGGTCTTCGTCTTCCGCGTGCTGGTCTATGTGGTGGCGGCCGAGCGCGTGTGGGGTGACGAGCAGAAGGACTTTGACTGCAACACGCGGCAGCCGGGCTGCACCAACGTCTGCTATGACTACTTCTTCCCCATCTCCCACATCCGCCTCTGGGCCCTGCAGCTCATCTTTGTCACTTGTCCTTCCCTCCTGGTCATCATGCACGTGGCCTACCGGGAGGACCGGGAGAAGAAGAACCGGGAGAAGAATGGGGAGAACTGCCCCAAGCTCTACAGCAACACGGGCAAGAAGCATGGCGGGCTGTGGTGGACGTACCTGCTCAGCCTCTTCTTCAAGCTTATCATAGAGATCCTGTTCCTCTACCTCCTCCACAAGATGTGGGACAGCTTTGACCTGCCACGGCTGGTAAAGTGCTCCAAAGTGGATCCCTGTCCCAACACCGTGGACTGCTACATCGCTCGGCCAACCGAGAAAAGGATCTTCACCTATTTCATGGTGGGAGCCTCCTCCATCTGCATCATCCTCACTGTCTGTGAGATCTTCTACCTCATCTTCAAGCGGGTTGTCCGGAGTACACATAAGTGGAAGAAATCCACCAAGCGCTCCATCAGCTACAGCAAGGCCTCCACCTGCCACTGTCAACTCAAGGCAGAGGAGAAGGACAACAAGTCCCAGACTAGGTGTGTGGCAGGCCTGACTGCTGTCTGAAGGGTGCTGGGAGGGGAGGGTGGAGGGCGAAGTGTTCTGGCATGTGCTAGGGATGGTTGGCAGTAGAGGTGACCACCAGTGATGTCACTACCAGACTCTGCAGCCAGGACCTCGCTGGCTGTAAGAGGAAGGGGACATATCCATGGGAACTCACATCCCTGGGTGTCCCAATGGCATGGACATGCTTGGTGGCAGGTGCTGGACACCTGTGGACATGCCTGAGGGTGTCTGTTCTTCCCACAGAGGAGAGGAGCTGTGACCTCACCTGTCCCAGCTGGTTCACATTCCCTTTGGCCCAGCAGCCTTTCCAGCCACCCCTGAACCCTCAAGAGTCAACCTGTGTGAAAAATGACTAAACCCAGCAAACTAACATCCCTCCAGAGAGACCCATGGGTGCCTGAGCAGACACAGGTAAGGGGAGAGCAGCCCTGGAGCTCTGCCAGATGCACAGAGTAGTGCCACAAGCTTGGACATCACAACATCACACAGATCCTCCCATACCTGGCAGCTTCTCTTGGGTGCTCCAGTTCTTCTGCTCCCATGCTGGGTATGACTGCACTTGTTGGTGCCCAACCAGGGCGGGTGTCACCCAGTGTGGTGACAGTCCCAACTCTCTGTGCCTCACACATGCATAGTCCCAAGCACTGTTTCATCCTCTTTTATTTTGCACCAAAAAATTGCAGAGGAACTCTGGGCTTGACACCATGGCCAGAGCTCTCTTTGTACACCCAAAACAATGATGGAGGAGCAGAGCTCCAGGCTGTTGCCAACTGTTCTGTTGGCCCAGTTTGACAGTATTGGGGCAGGGCAGCTTCTCCCCCTTGGCTCACACGAGCACTGTGCCATGTCCTGCCCAAATGCCCTTGCTGGCTCTGCTGCTTCCCTTGGTGCCTCTGTGTCCCCCCTCACCTCAGAGGGACATGGCACAAGCTACGGATCCAAAAGGCCAATAAATGTTCCATTGCTTGGAGACACTGGGATCTGCTCTGCATGCTGGAAATCGAGGGGTCTGCTGAGGGCACAAGACATGGATTTGCAGAGGTTTCCCAGGAGTGGCGGGTGTTCCTCACCATCTGAGCCGGGCAGGGCAGTTAAGCCCGCGGTTGAGCCTGCGGTCGGGCTCAGGTCCGCCCATTCCGCCTCCCCCGGCTTGTCACGCGTCGTTAAACTTCCATTCATCAGAACCGCGCGCTGGCCCCCAAGGAAATCAAGGAAGGATCAGCATCAATTATTTACTAAACCTTGATAAACATTATAATAAATAGAAATTATTTCCCTTTAATCTCTCCTTACGCAGCGCTAGCGGAGGGTCCCCTGTTCCAGCTCTGCTCGGCCTGCCCGCAATCCGCAGCCCCACGAGCGTGTTGTGGTGTGTGCGGAGACCCGCGACAGCAAATCTGTGTCTGAAACTCACGGGCAGGTCCCGGGCAGGGCTCCGGGAGGGCTCATTCCCGGAACCGGTGGGATGAGGGACCGGGCTCCGGTGGGGCTCAGCCCGGGAACCGGAGGGATGCGGGACCGAGACTGGGCTCCGGTGAGGCTCCAGCACCACCCAGCGCCCGCCGCGCCGCACGGACCCGCGGGGACAACCACGAGCGCCGCCGCCGTNCGACGGGTCCCGGCTGTCCCTGGGGGTCCCGGCCCCCCCCGCCCCCTCGTCGGTGGGCGGCGGGAGGGGGCGGCCCCGCACATACCTGCAGCCCGGCCCGGCACTAAGCCCCGGCCCCCGGTTTCCTGCCCGCGCTCCTCCCCCGGCTCCCCCGGGCCCCGCACAACCGGAGCTGCTGGTCCGGCCCGACCCCTCACATTCAGCGCGGACCCAGCTCGGCGGGACGTTCCCGGCGCAGCGGAGGTGAGCGGGGACAGCCCGGACCGCAGGGACACCGCGATCCCCTCGGGGACACCGGAGACAACTCGGGGACACCGTGCTAGGGACGCGGCAGCCCCACCCGCGGGCATCCCCTTGCCCCGCCGCTGCCGGGGTTTCTTTAACGGCACAGCCGGCACTTCTGTGCTTAATTATCAGCGGTTAATAAGGAGCCGGGGCTGCAGCTGCCCTTTACCAGCCGGGCCGGAGGGCTGAGCGCCCGCGGGCTGCAGGCTGGGCTCCCCCGGGTCCCCGGAGCGGCAGTAGGTCAGGGAGCAGTCCTAGGGGTCCCCTGGGCGAGGGGAGCGTGCTGGGGGTCGGGGTCCATNATCTGTGTCTGAAACTCACGGGCAGGTCCCGGGCAGGGCTCCGGGAGGGCTCATTCCCGGAACCGGTGGGATGAGGGACCGGGCTCCGGTGGGGCTCAGCCCGGGAACCGGAGGGATGCGGGACCGAGACTGGGCTCCGGTGAGGCTCCAGCACCACCCAGCGCCCGCCGCGCCGCACGGACCCGCGGGGACAACCACGAGCGCCGCCGCCGTGGTCCGGCCGGGGCGGGCAGGGACGGAACATCCCCGGGACACTGGGCGGGGGACGGAGCATCCCGGGGACACCCCGCCGGGCAGGGGAAGGAACATACCCAGGACACCGGGCGGGGGACGGGGCTTTCCCGGGACACCCTGTCCGGAAGCGGACGGGGCATCCCAGAGACGCGGGACAGCGGACGGAGCATCCCCGGGGTTTGCCCGGTGGAGGAGCCGCAGCCAGGGACGAGCGGGCATGAACACTCGGGCTTGCCAGCGGCTTCGGCCCCGACGGGT
>VXBX01007945.1:1272-14463 GCA_013400415.1 Scytalopus superciliaris | reverse complement strand
ATGGGGGGCTGGGGAGATGGGCGTTGGGGGCTGGTCAGCTGGGCAGTGTCTGAGCACACTGAGGGCACTTGGTGTGGACACTGAGGGCACCTGGTGTGCTCAGCTGGAGAAGAGCAGGCTGAGGGGAGACCTCACTGCAGGTCCAGCTTCCTCAGGAAGGAGGCAGGCACTGATCTCTGCCCTGTGGGCACCAGGGACAGCCCCCAGGGCACGGCTGGGGCTGTGCCAGGGCAGGCTCAGGGGGCATCTCAGGGAAGGGCTCTGACCCCAGAGGGTGGTGGGCACTGCCCAGGCTCTCCAGGGCAGTGGGCACGGCCCCGAGGCTGCCAGAGCTCCAGGAGGGTTTGGATAGTCCCTGGGGCACAGGGTGGGACTCTTGGGGATGGGCCTGTGCAGGGCCAGGAGTTGGACTTGATGATCCTTGTGGGTCCCTCCCAACTCAGCATATCCTGTGACTGTGCAGAGCCATTCTGTGGCTCTTTAATGGCTCATTCTGGGATTGCCAGCAGTGTTTTTATAAGTCCAGTGATGTTGCTGCTGCTGAACCATTTCTACTCCTGCATCATCTGTACCTCATCTGTGTTTGGAGGATTCTTGTTCTTAAGGCTGCACAGGGAGTTTCACAGAATCACAGAAGGTTTGAATTGGAAGGGACCCCAAAGACCCCCCGTGCCACCCCGTACCATGGGCAGGGACACCTTCCTCTATCCCAGGCTGCTCCAAGCGCTGTCCAACCTGGTCTGGGACACTCCCAGGGATCCAGGGGCAGCCACAGCTTCTCTGGGCATAAATTTATCCATACCCTGATCCTTCATTTGAGCAGAAATGTGACTGATTCCCAAACACTCCTCCAGAAATGGGAACACTGAGGTTGGTGCAGAACTTGCCCATCAAACACGTTTAGACTTGGCAACTCCCCACAGAGTTTGTGCTTGTTAAAAGGCAGTTACCCCAGTGGTGTCCCCGAGCACTGGCCCTGCTGTCTGTGCCCCTGAGCCCTCCCAGGTTTACCCCAGGGCTCTGCTCTGTTCCCAGTTCTTCACAGGCTGGTGGATCATGATCGACGCCGCCGTGGTTTATCCCAAGCCGGAGCAGCTGAACCACGCCTTCCACACCTGTGGGGTCTTCTCCACACTGGCCTTCTTCATGTGAGTGGGCACAGAGGGGCTTCTGGTACCTGAGCACGAGCTCTTCAGCCCAGCTTTTACAAGGCAGTATGTCCAGTAGGGATAAATCACAGAATCATGGAATGGTGTGGGTTGGGAGGGACCCCAAAGCCCCCCCATTCCCACCCCCTGCCCTGGGCAGGGACACCTCCCACCAGCCCAGGCTGCTCCAAGCCCTGTCCAGCCTGGCCTGGGACACTCCCAGGGATGGAGAGTCCAACACTTAATTAAATACCTCAGTATTGATGCACTTCCCTCTGTTTTCAAACCATATTTGCAGCTGTTCCTTGCCCAAACTTCCTCAAGTGGGAGAGGTAATAGTCTGGCTCTTGTCTTGGAGATGTAAGTCTGGAAGCTTGAAGGAGAAATAACAACTTTTATTGAATCATCCAACATTGGCAAGAAAAAAGGAGGAATTTGGATTTGTGACTATAAAAAATGCCAAGGAATTTTTCCCAGAATTCATAATTTATAACTTTAAATGGATTTTCTGATAATCTGAAGTGTATGTCCTGGTTTTGTTCCTAGGATAAATGCTGTATCAAATGCCCAGGTGAGAGGAGACAGCTACAGTGATGGATGCTTAGGAAGAACAGGTAAAAGAACTCTAAAACTCACACTGACTTGAAGGACTGATGGTTTTTGTGTTGGGTTTATTTCCCAAGTGGTGGTGAGACAAATAACCCCAAGACAAGGAGTAGGAGAGTATTCTGTGAATGAATTTCTGTACAGAATCAACCCTTGGAGATCAGTGCTGGTTTTGTTAAAAAGGTGACCTTGGAAAAACTCAACTGCTGGGTATCTTGGCTTCCTAAACTTTCCTCTGCAAATCCTGGATAGCTGCTGGGAGAGCTCAGTTCCTGCCTTGGGGTGGGCTCTGGAGCAGACATTCCTTAGGAAAGCATCCCAGACATCCCACTGCCTCTGTCACCTGCTGGCCATGGACCTGCTGTCCTCTCTGCTTCCCTTCCTAATTCCTGTCCTGTTTCCCATGTGGATCCCAGCAGCCTTTTCCATGGGATTTGTAGATGCCTCAGTGGAAATCTGGTGGGGTTTACTGGTATCTGAACTGGCCTGTGGTGCTTTTTTGTGTCATTATGAACCAGCCCGAGCAGAAAAGACATTTTCCCTTTCCCAGGAGTGAGCAGGTGGACTGCTTTGTCTCTGATCCAGGGTTTAACCCTTCCCTCTGTGCCTTCAGCAGTGTCCCACGTCCCAGAGCAGCTGGACTGCCTGTCCCCATGGATAACAACCCCCAGGTTCTCAGGGGTTTGGTCTTCCCTGCAGGTGCTCGGATCTGGCTCTTCATTGGCTTCATGCTGATGTTTGGCTCACTCATTGCTTCCATGTGGATTCTCTTTGGAGCATATGTTACACAGAGTAAGTTTGGTTCCTTTCCCCTCTGGAAAAGTACTTTTCCTGCCAGCCTTTGGCAGGAAATCCCAAAGGATGGGAGCATGTGGCCCGAGCCACCTGGGGGGGGTTGAGTCAGAGACTGATGCTGTGTTAAACTGTGAGTTAAACCCCCCCAGTGCTCAAGGACTGAGTGTTTGTCCCGTGTCCTTCCTTTGCAGACACTAATGTGTACCCTGGATTAGCAGTGTTTTTCCAAAATGCATTAATATTTTTCAGGTAAGTTATGTGGGCAGACTTCTTTCCTCCCTTCCTTCCTTCCAAAGGGCCCTACCTGCTTCCATACATTGACACTCCTGGAAAACGAGTTCTTTTTTCTCCTCCCTTTGCTCAGAGTTTAGAAACGAGGTTTGGTTTGCCCCTTCCCAGCCCACCAGAGGCTCTTCCTTCCCCTCCCACTCCTGTTAGTGCAGCTCTCCCTGCTCTCCCTGAATTTACAGCTCTGGGATGTGGATCCAGAGAGTTTTCTGGCTGAGATATTGCCAGTGTCTTTGGATAATGGCAATCATGCTTTTCCCTCTGTGCTGCAATACCTTGGCATCCATCCCAGCAGAACCAGGTGGGAGATTCACTTGCTGCTTTCCAGACTATTTCACCCCAATGGCTCAATTGTCTGATAGTTGGTATTACCTACATTTCCTTCCAGTGGCTGAGCTTTTAGTTATAAAGAGTGATAATTCCATTTTCTGAGAGCATGATGGTGTGTTTGGTAAGAGCACACTGGATTTATTTCAGTTAATACTCTTAAGTCTCTCATATAAAACAGTTCTTAGAACTGATTTGATATCTGTGATAACTCTTTAGGTGTAGAATGCATTCTACAATCCAGGGATTTCATTCATAAAAGACACTGAAAGCATTAAACAGTGTCAGTGCCAAGACCAGTCACTGCAAAATTTCCCATCACCTCCTTTTGTGAATTCCTGTGCTGACCCTTTTCCTTCCAGTCCCACATCAAGTGTTGTGCAGGGAATGAGATCAGTGGGCTCTGGAGCAGTGCCCTGGCTGGGAAATTAGTGGTGTTCCTGCAGGAAACAGCACTTCCTAAATCTTCTGGGATTGAAATGGGAAACTGCTGGAGGGAGATTCTTAGGAGAGTTTCACTGTGCCTGAAATCTTTAGTCTTACTGAGAGTCACAGAAGGTTTGGGTTGGGAGGGACCCCAAAGCCCCCCCATTCCCACCCCCTGCCATGGGCAGGGACACCTCCCACCAGCCCAGGCTGCTCCAAGCCCCGTCCAGCCTGGCCTGGGACACTCCCAGGGATCCAGGGGCTTTTGTAATTTGGATCTGCCTTCTCCACCACAGGATCAGTTTTCTTTCTGATTTGCTCATAGAAATGGAATTGCTTACACTTTATCCCAGCATGACACACATTATGCTGATTCCAGGGCCCAGGGTGAGACTTGCTGCTCTGGAACTCTGTGGATCCCTCCTAGAATTCCACAAATACCATTTTTTTCCTTCAGAAGGGCTGTGAAACTGGTTATTTTTTGTTTGACCCACAGCTTCAGCCATGCACAGGAAATAAAACACAAGTACCAACCCCAGATATTGGCTTGAATGCCAGTTCAGGGCTGTTGATTTCCAGGAGAAGCTTTAAGGATACTGTTAAAATTACCTGATGTGTGCTCTGAATTTTACTCCTTTTATTTTTTCCCCCTCAGTACTCTGATCTACAAGTTTGGGAGGACAGAAGAGCTGTGGGGCTGAGCTCCCCCTGGTCTGTTCCATAGTTACCACGTGCTTCTCAGTATGTAGACAATTTACAGTTCTTTGTTCTTGGTTTGCTTTCCAAACTCTGGACTGAGACAAATTCCAGGCTCTGTAAGAAGCTCCTCTTTTCCCAGGACATGCCTGTGAATATGTACATAGGACTGGGTCTGTTTCAAAGGGAATGGCAGCCTGCCAGGCTTTCCTGCAGGAATCTTCAGGCTTCCTCCTTCCAATCCATGGCTTTCCATCATTTCATCTTCCAACCCTCCACCTGTGGCTGAGGCTTCAGTGAACTATTAGTGAGCAAACAGGACAAAGCCCATCCCTGGAGCTGGGGCCGTGCTGGGCTAAGAGCTGATTTTAAGAATTTTATATTATTGTTCAGGTAAATATAAAGTAGCTCTTTTTTTTTTTTTTGTAAAAGGTTCTGGGTTTTTAAGCAAGTCCCTGCACTCAGCAGGTTCTGCATGGCAAATCAAACCACTCCTGACTCGGGATGGCTCTGGCACAAAGGACATTTGCTGGCACCACAGTCCTGGGAATTAATTTCATGCTGCTCAGTGTAAGAGATACCAACTGGTATTTAATGTATCTCCTGATGTTAGAATAAAAAACTCCAACAACCTGATGCCAGTCATACTTCAGGAATGTAAAGAATAAGTGAGGGTCAGCTCAACATCTTTCAAGTCACACGGGTGTCACTTTCTGCAGGGGAAGCTCTTTGCTCCCAAATGAAGGGTTTTCCTGCACTTGTTCCCTCCTGTACTTAAAAAGGTGAATGTTTCCAGTGGGGATGTGCATTTATTTATTTATTGCTCACAGACCTACTGTAAAATGACTGCTTTAAGTGTTTCAGGGCTGCCCTTTGACCCAGTTAAAATGTATTTATCTCTTAAATTCTGTGGATGTTTCCTTGACTGAAATCCAGTTTCTTCTGTCTGGAGAGCACAGAAGGGAAGGCAAGGCTGTTTTGTGTCCTTGGGCTGATCTTGTGTGTTCATTCCCCTCACAAGTTCTCTGTGGGTTTCAAGGCATTTGACTCCTGTCTCTCAAAGCTTTTGTAACCTCCCCCGTGCCAGGCTGTGCCCCAGAGGTACCAAACTGCTGAGTGTAAGTGCTGTGCTTGGTGTCTGGAGGGGTCAGTGACCCACCTCTCCCTGGGGGGATCCTCCAGTGCCCACAACGTGCAGCACATCCTGGAGCTGCCCCACATCACCCTCTGCAGAGCCATGGGGGGGTCTCTGTGCCAGGCACAGCCCGGGCAGGACTGGTGGCTGTGCTGGCAGAGCTGCAGGAAAGGGGAGCTGGTGTCCCCCAGAGCACTGAACTCCCAGGTGATGGGGCAGGAGCTCCAGGAGGACTCACCTTGACACAGGTGAGTAAAACCAGGCTGGTGTTTTCAGCTCTGTCACGGTTCCTGTTCAGGGGCTTGGGAATGTTTGTTGGGTTTTTACACAGTGAGAAATGAGTGTGGCCTGAAACTAAGCCCAGTCACTGGATCTGTACCTGAAACTGGAATTTCAACAACACAAGCTGGGCTGGGAGAGCTGGGGGGGCTCACCTGGGGAAGGGAAGGCTCCAGGGANCCTTCCAACCCAGACCATTCTGTGATTGTGTCTTCTCCAGTAGCCCAAGCAATGTTTTTTAAAATAGGGCCCATTTGTGTAACTTTAACAACACGGATCTCTGACAGAAGTCCCATGTGGGGTTTAGTCAGGAATATATATATATATATATATATATATATGTGTGTGTGTGTGTGTATATATGCCCTCCCAGGAGAGTTTTTAACCTTATGATGCCCTCTGTTGTGCCTCAGCCTGTCCCTTGAGAGCTGTGGCTCCCCCTTGGTGCCCAGCCCAGAACGTGGGTGTTTCAAAGCAGGTACTTTGCAGATACACTGGGGACAATCCCTCCCAGCCACAACCATGACTCAGGCTTCACAGAGCTCCCTGGTGTCAGCAGGGCTGATTAATCCAGGGAATTACAGTAGCTCTACAAGGAAGCACCTGATGAAGCTCTCCAGGCCTGGAGTGTTCCTGGAAAGGCTGGAACAGCATCACCTCGGTTACCCCCAGCTCTGACAGTCCCCCAGGCCACTCCAGTGACTCATGTGCAAACAACCCACCCCGTTTCTGTTCTTTCTTTGAAACAATTTGTACCAAATCCGGGAGAAAACATCAATTAAACCCCGTGTTTGTAGTACAGAAATGGTTCACTTGTTCTTTGTGCTTTATTCGACACCTTCCAGCCCCCACAGGAGGCTCAGCGTGGGCTCTTCTGCTTTAAGGCACTCCAAGCTCGGTCTTTGCTGGAGACTTTTTTGTTTTGCTGGAGGTGCCCGAGAGGTTTCAGTGCCCGGCAGGGCCCTGGTGTGGCTGCAGGAGCACAGCAATGCTTGCAGGGGGCACAGCCAAGGAGCCCCCCCTGGCAGAGATCTGGGCACAGCCTCACCCCGAGGAGGGGAAGGGACCAGCACCTCTGGGTTTGCTTTGCCCTGGACTCAAAACGGGTCAGAGAAGCAGAGGGGGATGGATACAACCAATATTATTGCCAGCAAAACAAAATCCACTATAAAAGGAATTCACATTGCAGTAATTCACTCCCTGAAAAATCCCAGGTACTCCCTCCCATAAAGTGCTGCTACTCCTCCAAGCTTTATTCCAACCTGGGGTGGGGATTTAACCAGCTCTTGAGTTTAGTGTTCGTTTCCTTCCCCGTTCCCCCTTTTCCGTGCCTTTGGCAGAGCGAGGGGCGGGGGGAGCTCAGGAGAAGCCCCTGGAACACATCCCAAGGGTCCATGTTTTGCTCAGGACTGTCCTGCCAGCAGCCACACCACGGGAGCAGCTTCTGGAAGGCCCTGGAGCAGGTGACACTCATAGGGGTGGCACCTCAGTGCTGTCAATGTCCCTGGGGGTGCTGGATGGGGGAGCATCACCCTCCGAGCTGCTGCTCCAGCCCTGGATTCCTTCTCCAACCACAACAGCCTGGGGATCATCCTCAGTGGGACTGTCCAGCTCCTCCAAGCCAGGCACGTCAGGGTCCCTGAGAAACTGGGAAAAACCCAGAGGAGAACAGTTTAGAGCCCTGTCCAGGTGTTGAGAATTGGAGAGACAGCAAGTTGCCTCATCCCAGAATCCACAGCTCCGTGACCATCCCATTCCTTGAAGCTGCCCTGCACAAGGAGGGCACTAAAAACCCCTTATTTCTGGGGTTTGATGGGGGGATGGAATCCATCACACAAACAGCCATTTCCCAGGTGCATTCAAAGCAGCCCCAAACCCAGCCAATCCCAGAGGGAATGACCCTGTGCCTCAGACCCTGCTGGGGAAGGAGGAATCCAGGGATTTCCCCAAAATCCTGCAGGAATACACACACCTTGTGCTTGAGGGAGGGCCCAGGTGGGGATCCCTTTAAAATACACCTGAAAAATGTGGCACGTGGCCTTATTTCCTTCACTGATTTCCTTTTACAGTTTTAATACCCTGTATTTTAATTGTTTATTTTTTAATTATGTAAATACATTTAGAAGGGTATTTTTACTATTTAATGCATGGATATTTTTATTATTTAAATACCATGTACAAGGATTTTTTTAACGTCTTAATACCCTGTACAAGGATTTTTTCACTATTTTATTACACTTACAAGGATTATTTTACTATTTTAATATGCTGTAACAAGGAGTTTTTTACTATTTAAATACCCTGTACATTTTTTTTTCACAATTTTAATACTCTCTACAATTATTGCCATTTTAAAACACAAGGATTTTATTTACTATCTTAATACCCTGGAAAAGGATTGTTTTACTATTCTGTTACACTTAAAAGGATTTTACTTTCTATTTTAATACTCTGCAAAATTATTTTTTTACCATTTTAATGCACTTACAAGGTTTTTCTTTTACTATTTCAATATCTGTACAAGGATTTTTTTTACTATTTTAATACCCTGTACAATTATTTATTTATTTACTATTTTAATAGAATTATAAGGATATTATTTACTATTTCAATATATTGTAAAAGGATTTTTTCTCTATTTTAATACCCTGTACAGGGATTTTTTTACTATTTTATTACAATTTCAAGGACATTTTACTATTAAATACACTTATAAGGATTTTTTACTGTTTTAATGCCTTGCACAAGGATATTTTACTATTTAATACACTTACAAGGACTTTTTTTTAATTTTAATACACTTACAAGGATTTTATTTACTATTTTATTACCTTGTACAAGGATTTTTTTACCATTTTATTACAATTCCAAGGACCTTTTCCTGTTCAATACCCCACATAAGGATTTTTTTCCTATTTAGTACACTTAGAAGGATTTTTTCCTGTTTAATGCCCTGCACAAGGATTTTTTCCTATTTAATACACTTAGAAGGACTTTCCTATTCAATACCCCACACAAGGATTTTTCCTATTTAATGCCCCACACCAGGATTTTTCCCTATTCAATACCCCACACAAGGATTTTTTCCTATTCAATACCCCACACAAGGATTTTTCCTATTTAATGCCCCACACAAGGATTTTTTCCCTATTCCATACCCCACAAAAGGATTTTTTCCCTATTTAATACCCCACATAAGGATTTTTTTACTATGTAGTACACTTAGAAGGATTTTTCCCTATTCAATACCCCACACAAGGATTATTTTACTATTTAGTACACTTAAAAGGATTTTTTCCTACTCAATACCCCACACAAGGATTTTTCCTATTCAATACCCCACACAAGGATTTTTTCCCTATTTAATGCCCCACACAGGGATTTTCCCTATTTAATGCCCCACACAAGGATTTTCCCTATTCAATACCCCACACAAGGATTATTTTACTATTTAGTACACTTAAAAGGATTTTTTCCTACTCAATACCCCACACAAGGATTTTTCCTATTCAATACCCCACACAAGGATTTTTTCCCTATTTAATGCCCCACACAGGGATTTTCCCTATTTAATGCCCCACACAAGGATTTTCCCTATTTAATGCCCCACACAGGGATTTTCCCTATTCAATGCCCCACCCAATCCAAGGCACACAAGCCTTCAGCCCTGGCAGAGCCCCAGTCTGGGGCTGGGATGAGCAGCAGGGGGGAAGGAGAGCCCCGAGCCCTGTGGGGTTTGAGAGGGAAGCACAGCAGGGTTTGTGTCAGCACCCAGAGAGGTTTCAGGAGAAGAGGAACCCGGGGGGGGATCCTTCCCCAGAGAAGCCCCCCTGAGAAAAGAGCTGCCCATCCCTGCTGGGAACACCATTCCCCACGTACCTCTGCGAAGTGAGAGGGGACCTGCAGGGGGGGCTGGGACCAGGCTTTGATCTTCCCGTGGTGCTTCCAGAGCAGCAGCAGCCCAGCAGTTCCCAGGTTGAGCAGGAGCAGCCCCAAGAGGCACAGCAGGGCGATGTATCCAGCTCTGGTTGCCTCTGGAAAGGGAGAGAAAGGTGGCAGGTTCATACTTAGAGAGTCAGGGAATGGTTTGGGTTGGGAGGGACCCCAAAGCCCCCCCATCCCCCCCCCTGCCATGGGCAGGGACCCCTCCCACCAGCCCAGGCTGCTCCAAGCCCCGTCCAGAGCCTGGCCTGGGACACTCCCAGGGATCCAGGGGCAGCCACAGCTCCTCTGCCCAACCTGTGCCAGGGCCTGCCCACCCTCCCAGCCAGCAATTCCTTCCCAATATCCCATCTCTCCCTGCCCTCTGGCAGTGGGAAGCCATTCCCTGTGTCGTGTCCCTCCATCCCTTGTCCCCAGTCCCTCCCCAGCTCTCCTGGAGCCCCTTTAGGCTCTGGAAGGGGCTCTCAGCTCTCCCTGGAGCCTTCCCTTTCCCAGGTGAGCCCCCCCAGCACTCCCAGCCTGTCCCAGAGCAGAGGGGCTCCAGCCCTTGGATGAATTCAAGATTCCAGAGGGGGCCCAACTCTGTTATCCCATATTCCAGCAGGATTTGTCAAGGAAAAAGACAAGGGGAAGAGCACAACACAGAGCCCCAGTTGCTGACTGACGGTTCCTAATTGTTTTGCCATTAATGACAGCTGTGAACTCTGTGGTGCCCCCAGCATTCCTGACAAACTGGGTCTGGAAGGGGCCACTTTAGGTGATCCAGGACTCACATCCCACTCATCCCACAAGAGCAGCCCAACCCCCCATACCACTGATGGCAGTCCTGTGACACTCTGGGGCACTGGGCTGTCCCAGCAACAGCTCATCAAGGTCTCTCTCCATTTCCACTCGAACACTGAAGCAATACAGGGTTGCCTCCTTTAGGTGTCCCAGCTGGAGTAGTGTCTTGCGTTCCCTCAGCTCCTGGGTAAAGGCAAGACAAGGAAACAGGTGTTACTGTAAGACCAGCCTTGTTCCCAACACAAACATCCCTGCCCTGTTTAAACTCCTCATTCAAAAAGCCCAGCTTTTTTTCCAGCATTCAGCTTTCCCAAACAAGGCAGGCAGTGAAACCTATCCCAGCCTTCCCGGATGCTTTGATGCAGCAGCCCAGGCAGGGACCAAAACAGGGAAGTGGAGGGAAAACCTGAACCCTGAGCACTGCCTTCCCCATTTTGTTTCCTGCCTCTCAAATGAAGGCATTTTGTGCCTTTGTGTGTCAGAAAAATGCACTCTGGTGCAAGACAGGAAGGAAGGGGAGGCGATTAATCAAGGTCTCTGAAGCAAAAGGGTTTTTTTAAATAAGTTAATGTTTTTCTGCTTCTGTTTTTTTAAATATCTGATGTTAGAATTACATCACTTGGAAGCTTCTTCCTCTTTTTTTTTTAAACTTAATACCTCCCTGCAACAGTGGCCTGTGCACAGCACAGTCCCAGGTTCCCAGGCAGCAGCAGGAGCACAGGATGGGACCAAGGCCAAGTCTCAGGATGAACAGGGGCAGCTCATTCCAGCACGTTTCCAGCAGCTTTCTCTGCCCTGGGAACAGGCACATCAGGCCCAGCAGCTGCTCCTGCAGCTCCCAGCAAAGGAGGAAGGAGCTTGCAGCTTTCCACATTCCCTAAGAGAACTCTGCAATCAAAAGTCACCTTTGACACCAAATCTCTCCCCTGACCTGCAATGGGATTTTGCCTTTGTTCCATGTGGAGGAGGGGAAGGTGGGTTTGTAAGTTTAGGAATGCAGCAATTACATGTGCCAAGGCCAAATGGACCCTCTCCCAAGCGTCCATGTGGGGATGTTCATTGTTAGAGAGAAAATACACTCGTTTTCCTCCTCCAGTTGTTGCTTTGCCAAGAGCCACTGACTCACACCTCAGTCTCCAAGGCATGAGGAACAAAGGAAATCAGAGATAGTTCTTACCTTTCCTGTGGTACTTGTTGTGTTCTCCCAGTAGAAGACACGATACTGAAGGATCTCACCAGGTTCAGGTGGGAAAGGGGGGGAGACACTGATGAGCAGCGAGTCAGAGCTGGCACTCACACTGTTCACCCTGGGGGGGCCCACAGTGGCTGGAAACAGAGAGAGAGCAATGAACCCCTGGGATGCACAACAGCCCCTGGACTGGCTCCAGCTCCACAGGATCCCTGAGGCTGGCAAAGCCCCCCCAGCCCAGGGAGCCCACCCTGTGCCCGATGCCCACCTTGTCCCCCAGCCNAAGGTCCCCTCTGAGCCTCCTTTTCTCCAGGCTGAGCCCCCCCAGCTCCCTCAGCCCCTCCTGCTGCTCCAGCCCCTTCCCCAGCCCCATTCTCTGCCCTGGACACTCTCAGCAAACACCATAAATATCCACAGCTTTTGCTCAAGAAAGGGAAAACATTTCCTCATCTACTCAATGCATTTACAATATTTACTTAACTTTTCCTGGTAGCTCAGTAAACATTAACTAGAAGGTACTGGCAGTTACTGGTCAGGGTTTTTTTTCCCTTTGATGAGCCTGCCACAAATTCCACGTTCCCTAAAAACCACAGTGTTTGAGTCAAAAGACTAGAAGAGAAATAACTACTTTCCTCCTCCTGGCTTTGATGTGTCCATCTGTCCTTCAGGGTGTTCCAGAGGGTGGAAGGTGGGGTGGAACTGGATGAGCTTTAAGGTCCCTTCCAACCCAAAGTTTCTGTGATTTAAAGAGCGTCCTTGACACTTCCATGCTGCAGGCAGGACAATTTCTATTTATCAGGGCAATTTCCATTTATCAGGACAGTTTCCATTTATCAGAATTTCTATTTATCACGACAATTTCTATTTATCAGGACAGTTTCCATGTATCAGGACAGTTTCCACTTATCAGAATTTCTATTTATCAGGACAGTTTCCATGTATCAGGACAGTTTCCATTTATCAGAATTTCTATTTATCAGGACAGTTTCCATGTATCAGGACAGTTTCCATTTATCAGGACAGGGATCTGTTGAGCCCAAACAGGTGGTTTTGCCTCAGGCTGCCACAAATCTAAGGGGTTCGGGTGGGCAGTGCTGAGTGGGGAAATGAGGAAATGGAAAACCCTCCAACAAAAGAATATTGTGGCTCTTGGAAGGCTCGACCCCCCCCCCAGGGGACTCCTGTTTCAGTGCTGACACGTGCTGAGAGAGCACAGAGCTGAGGGGTACCCAGTGCTGGGAGGGCTCTGTGGGCAAACACCCTCTCGCTCTGACCCCGCGCGGGAGAGCCCAAAGGCGTGCAGGCAAAGAAACCCCCCTGGAGAGACAGACAGCCAGAGAGCCAGAGAGAGAGAGGCAGGCTGAGCAGACTCACTGTTCCACTCGGCCACGAAGGGCCCGCTGTGTGCCCAGGCCGAGGTGCTGTGTCCCAGCTCAGCCCTGACCCGCAGCAGGAGCGTCCAGCGGCGCCGCTGCAGGCGCGGGGGCAGCGGGCAGCGGGTCCGCGGGGTGTGCGTGCAGTTCATCTCGTACCACTCGGGAAAGGCACCCCTGCGACCCCACAGAGCCATCAGCACG
>VXBX01007941.1:6650-21906 GCA_013400415.1 Scytalopus superciliaris | reverse complement strand
ACTTGATCTGTGGTGTCTGTTCGATTTGTTGCTTTTGTAATTCATATTGGATACTTCTTACAGTACTGCATCATCCCCATCAATGATGATTTCCTAGTGAATTGGCTGCATTTTAGTCAATGGTGGAGGTCTGAGTAGTAAAAATAATACCAAGCTTGTAGGATGTATTTTTTGATTATACGTGCCCCATTAAAAAAAAAAAAAAGATTCTGGCATGTGCTGACATATGGAAGATTCCACAACTCAGACTTGTATCTAAGTGCCTTGTAGAACACAAGTTTATGTACTGCCCTGTGTAGGACTTAACTCCACATACTGATGTGGAAATCACTGAGCTATCTTTGAGGCTGGGATTCTCTGTATATTGCTATTCCACATCTGTTTAATACTTGTGATTTCCAGAAGAACCATAAAATCATTGGTTATTTATGAAGTTATGCAAATTGGAAAAGTACACCTCCTTAAAAAGCAAAATACATATACTTCATTCATCTGAGCATCTAGTACAATTCAGTATATCAGGTTAGTTGTAGCTGTTTGTCTTCTTTAGCTTATACTCATTTTAGAAATATCCAGGAAATAGTTGTATCTTATCACTGCAAAACATCTTTGACTGTATTTACTTATAGAAAATTTCTAAAATACATGTCCATCTTGTGAATAAAACCTGGTGAACACCACAGGCATACTAATTTATTGGATACTAATCTATGTTGCACTTTCCTTACTCAAACTTGTCTAACTTAAGTTTTGTCCCAATTTCATTTTAGAGAGGGGCATTAAGGCTGACCACTCAAAAGTGGCTGAAAATTATCTTTGCAAAACACAGAATCTTGGATTTCAATGAGGGGTTTTAAATGCCAACATTTTATAAGAACTGTAATCACAGATTAAATCAGAACAGCAACAATGGCAGCTGATTCTGAGCCTTGAAATCTCTTCTGTCTTCCAGAAATTCTGCTTTAATTAAATGTATCTGTTCTCTCTAGCCACCCAAAATACCATATTCACATCATATGCAGGGCTTGCTGGGTTTGCTCCACCCTTAGGCTTTCCTCAAGGTACTGGTAAGTTTCTGTTTTCTGAAAATATGGTTAGTGGCTAGTGGGCTATCTGAATACACCTATTTAGACCAAACTGTTTTCAGATATAGGAATCAGAATGTGGTATTTGTTTGAGTAATTCTGATTTTCTTTCTCATATAACTCAGTAAAACTACTTTGTGTAAGAAACATACACTGATGTAGTTTATAGCTTAATAAGTGAATAAATTAAATGCTGTTATAAAGATTACCTGCATGAGAAGTTAGGCATCTGTTTTTCTAAGAATGCTAAGACTGCAATGACATTCAAAGCAAATACAGGAAGTCTCCCCTTTCGTGGCTATAAAACGAGAAATAAGTAGTGTTTTAGACTGAATGATCTTTTCCTTCCTAGCACAGGATAAACTTTTGTGCTGAATTATTTTTCTTCTTTCTTGGGCTGCAATTTATGTCCCCTTTGGTTTGGGTCTGTTTGTGTACCTGAATATTTCTTCATCTCTGAAGGGGAGGTGCTTTCTTCTTTGCTGCTCAGGTACTAGTAATAACTAAATTCCTTAAAAGCATTTTTGAATTGAATATTAATGTTTTTGCCAAACATAACCTGCTTTTGTCTTCTTGCTTTTCCACTTTGAGAAGACAAATGATCCTATTTATACCCTTTCACATCTTTCAGTTCCAGTTGTTCCTGGAGTACTTGGTTCTCTCACAGTCACTCCAGCAGCAGCATCTGGACAGATGACTGTTCGTGGCGTTACTGGTATTCCAGGAAATTCTGTTTTACTGGTCAGCAACCTCAACCCTGACGTAAGTTTGATTGGTGGAACTGATGCAAGTATCACCTTGTACCAACTGCCAGCATCCTTCTTGCAAACTGACATTAGCTGAAGGAATGAGAGAGAAATTCTGTATGCTGGTATCTTAAAAAACAGTCCTATACTTGTTTGAGGTAGTTTGGAATATTGATGAGGTTGAAAAACTCCACCCGTCAGTGAAAAACTTCCTAACACAATTTACTTTAGGAACCATTTGTTAGCAGTGTAGCTAATAATTAGAAGGAAGTCTATGGTAAAGTGTGCATAATGTTTGAAGATGTAAACAACATATATTACAGCTAAATTTACTGATATCTCTATTAATATGACTCCTCTGTGTGCTGCTTTATCTGTAAAGAGGGCAAAGGGGTTTTTATTTATTAAAAATCAGTAAATTAGAGAAAAAGGAGGGCAGATAAAAGGAGATAAAAGCATGCCAAATCAAGTACCTTTCTAAACATGGATAGGATCTTTCTAGTTTTGCAACTTTTCCCAAGTTGGAGAGGAGAAACACAAGGGTGCTTTGCTATTGACATCACTGTACATCTGTTTTTAAAAGTTAATAAATACACATGTTTACTTTTCATAGTACCACACAGATTTCTTTTTTTTTTTTGTATGTTGGCAGTAAAATTAACAAGGACAATTTGAAAAGTTATTTTTATAGTGGAAGTGCCATAGGCTGTTTGATAATCTTACCCCTGTTAGTCAAACATTACACACTGATCTGTGCTTAACTAAAAGTAATGTACCTCTTTAAAAAAAAAAAACAACAAACAAACAAACAACAAAAAACCCCAAACAAACAAAAACCAACCAACCAACCAACCAAACAAAAAAACAATGCCAAAAAACCAAAATTCAAGCTGTACCTGGGTCATGACTTAAAACACAATTCTACTTGACTGTTAAAGGCAGACCTCTTGTACCAATGTAAAATTCTTGGTTTACACACTGTAAAATTGTTAAAATTAGGAGTTGTTGCCAAAATGGAAGTTACCTTCATATTCTGAGGCTTAAAAATTTGTTGACCAGTTTCTTTAAGTAATTGTGTTTCTGTTTTCCTTCTAACAGCAAATTCCACAGTAAGCATCAAAAGAAACAACTGCAGATAGAGCTGTAAGACAAATCACTTTGATTTGTCAATATATCATATTAGCGAGTTTTTGATGATGGCTGTGGATGTGCTTTCTGCAGCTGATTATTCAAGATGATGCTCTGAACCTTAAAAGAGTGTGATTCTTAAGAATAAGCATATGTGAAGCCTAGGTCAGAGCTATTTTTAGGACATTGCTGCTTTACATAATACTAACCATATCTGAGAAGTCATGTAGAACTTGGTGCTGTAATGCATGATACAGGAGGAATGCATTAAATAATGATTACTGTCTTAAAAGGCATAAAATAAGTATGTACAACAGCATTAATTGTTGGAAATGTAATTCTTGGCAACTTGATAACACTTGTCCTTCAGTAGGGGTTGTCTGAACCCTACCCCTTCTTTGTCTATGTATAGAAAACCTTGCTGGCCTTATTTCAGTTTATGTTTCTCCCCTATTGCAGGGCTTTAGTGTGCACTTGAGCATTCTTTTGTGACATTTAGAGTGTCTGGTTTTGTCTTCCAAAAAACTTTTTTTTAGTAGGAATACTGCAGTCTCATTTGTATAAGAAATTTCTTTAAAAAAACCCTCCATTATTGAATTAAAATATTTAGGCCAGAAATATAAACTCTTGATGAATTTAAATTTCACATTGATAGTAATAGTTCTCTATTACTAAATGGTAATGATAAATGAGTATGGGCTTCCACTTAGGCTGCAGTATCTTCCTTTTTTGAATAATTTAGGTATTTTGTTACACATGTCAAATGTTGTGAGATGATCAGAAATAGGGCTCAAGAGCGTGACTAGCGCTTCTGATACCCAGATATTTTTAATACTCCTTACTGGCAAAACCTTTGTCTTAACTGAGTAAATTTTGACTGCATTATGGTATAAATTATGGTCTTTGTTGCTTTGCATAAAAAAAATTTATTGAAAATCACTGGATAAAAAATAACTTTGTTCAATATTTAGCTTTCTGTTCACAGCTTCTATTCAAATGCAATTTAAATACCACTTTCTATATGCTTCATATATAAACAGTTAAATTATACATTTATCACTTTAGAATGTCATGGTCATCATGTAAAGTGATGGGGACAAGATTGAAGGCAAAGCAAACACATTTTTAAGCAACTAGTTTTNTGTGACATTCCGTGTATTTATAACTATAGGCAGAATTCCATGCCTATAGGCAAAAGCAGTACACCTATGACAATTTTTATGATAATTTTAATTTTAAAATTTCAAATCAGATACTATGTTAGCATAATTAAATCAAAAATATGCAATCTTTTGATAAATTCCATATAGGTTCATAGTAAAGTAAGTTTAAGGAAAATAAATGCTCACTTCTTTAAAAAATGCAAGCTGTGTATACGTAAAATGTCATATAAAAGATGAAAATGTATCTGCTCTAACACTGATTAAGGTTACTAGGCAGCATTATTTTAGCACAGTCATACCTGCTAAAGTAAACTCATCTGTATGGAAAATACAAGTGTTTCTTCGAGGCCTTCAAGCCTTGTTTTGACCCAGTTTTTTGAAGTCCAGTGTAATGAAAGAATGGCATGACTTTAGGCCATTGATTTGCAAAATGGATATAGTTCTGTTATCTTTGGATTTTAGCAGGTGCATAACTAATTCTGATTCTTTTGCTCTACAAGTGTTCAGCATGTGATATGGCTGTAAAACACTTATGTCACTTTTCTGTGCTGGCTAGTGAAAATTTGGTTAAGAATAATAATGGTGTTTATTGTTCTTCAGGAGAGATGGCAAAATGGCTCTCATCCAGCTGGGTTCTGTGGAAGAAGCAGTTCATGCTCTCATTGAGCTTCACAATCATGACTTTGGAGAGAACCACCACCTCCGAGTTTCCTTCTCAAAATCTACAATCTGAATTTTCTGTGTACTTTCCTTTTAAGCCTGCGTAGTGGTTTCAGCAAAATTTTCAAATAGAGACTGAGACAGCTGAGACAAGGTTTGTCTCTTAAAAGAAAAAGCTCATTCATACACAAAGAATTAAGTGATGGTCTTTTCTGATTCTAGCTGCAAGTATGTGATTCATAGAAACATTCTTCTGTGAAATAGCTTTAGCAACTATATGTATCAAATTTCCTACTTAAAGTTATATTTTAGAACGTGCTTTCAGTTTTTGTTCAAAATCAACCTTAGAAAACATTTTAGAGTGCTTTTATAATACATCAAACCAAGAGTATTATTGACCAAATGGTAAATCTGGTCTGTGAGGATTAAACACTACTTTAAATGTGAAATAGTGCTCGGGTTTCTTGAAGAAAAGTAAGCAGTGGCAGGGAGTATCCTCTAAATAGTATTTATGTTACCAGAGTGTGGATTCATACTTTGGCAAATCTTTACAAATAACTTGTTTATAAAAATTAGAAGTCTGTGCTGTTCTTACAGATTAAATTATTAGAGAAGAGGCAGTGCCTTCTCTCTGTACAGTAAAAGGTATTTGACAAGTTTCTATAAGATGTGATAGCAGAGACTTAGGTTGACTTAACAATAGAATGGAAGTTTGATGTCCTATTTTTACTATGAAGTGTTGTGTAATAATACTTTGGATAAAATAAAGCAAGAAAATTGTCCTGACTTAAAATAATCTTCTACATTTCTCTAAATAATTAAATGTTTACAATCTTATGAAAAATATTCAGGTCTATGGTGGTTTGACAGGTTTTTAAGAAGTTGGGTTTTTTTAAGGTCATCTTTGGGACCAGAAAAAATACACCTCAAGAGGTGTTATTACCACTATAATGTCTAAAACTTACTGTGTATTTAGCTAATTTCTTACTATGTGCCTTACTATGTGTGTATTATACAATAGCTTAGAGCGTTATCTGAAGTATCTTGAAACAATATTGTGGACTTTGTGATAATTCTCTTCTTGGTGTTTTTGAAAATATTTCCCTTGATACTTCAAGATATATTTTTTTCATTAAGTAAGTCTCTGAATTCTAGTTTCTTATGCTTTTTTTATAGAGATTGGATACAAGTGGGAATGAAATTTAACTCATTGTGTAATCACATAGGTGATTCTTTGAATTTACCTAGTTGCAGTTGTCTGATGAACATACTTTGCTGAAAAAAAATTCAGATCCAGAAAAAATACACTAACCCCCCTAGGCAAATAGAGAGGCCAAACAGCAAATTCACTTCAGTCACAGGACTTCATCTTACTTTTTGAGAGGCATTGGCTGTATCAGAATATTGTCTTTTAGGTTTCTGCATATTTTTCTCAGTATTGAACTTCAAGTAATAGAATGCTATCATTCTTTCCTTCTTAAGTATAAAAAATTGTTTGGTACTGAATGTTGATTTCTCTTTGGGGAATGAGCTGTGATGCAGTTAGGTTTATCTTGAATGTACAGATGAGTATTACTGACTTCTGATCATATTTTAGAAACTTAACTTTCATTTTAAGAGATTTTTCTTTCTAGAATTTCCTTTAAATTAAAGTAAATTTAATTTTACTTTGCCACAGGTAAAGAGGTTTTTCTTTCAAAGATAGCAATTATTTACTTCTAACTGTGGCAGACTTTGTTTCTGCAGTAATATTTTCCCGCTCATACTTGTTTTTTTCATTACTTTGTATGAATTTTATTACTTTCTAGAAGAAAGAGTATGTTTCTGCCATGATCTGAGTATTCTGTAGTAAGCTTTTTCAAATTTTCCCTCTGAATTACCTTTGCAAAATCAGCCAGATACTAGTTTGCCTTCCTTTAATGTATGTTGGTTAGAGATGTAGTGTTAAAGAAACTTACCTGTCTGACCATCCAGGAGCTACTCAAGCAGTCACACTTAATCCATCTGAGCTGGGATTGAGGCTCCTTCCCAGCTACACAGCCCCTACTCACAGAGGCTGGCCAGGTTTCCTCACTCACTTGACCCTGGGTTTCCCATAGCAGAGTCTCAGATATCTTGATCCTTAAAATAATCTAGTTTTGGTGCAGTAACAAAAGAAGACCTTGAGCTGGTGCCTCCCAGGAGTGACCTTGAACAAAGGAACCCTGGACTTTTTCACCCTCACAATTTAAAGGCACAAAAGTCTTGGAGTCATCAGGTCCTGCTGTGTCTCCGAGTGTCCAGTCCCCTGGCTGGGCCAAAGTTCATGGCCCCTTGCCTGGGGCTCCCACCACCCAGAGCTCAACCTGCAGCTCCACTGCATCCTGAGCTACCTGCACTGAATGGATTCCTCAACAGTAGCAGCCCATCATATAAAGATGGTACAAGACCTCTATAGAGCAACAGAGGTGTGCTATTGACAGTACATAAAATGCTGACTATACATATGTAACTATGGCAAGTGCTGCTCAACACAACTGTATAAATATGCAGAATGTACTTTAAAGTTCAGGTGGCTTAGGAATAATATACAGTGTTATCTTTTGGATTTCATATCACAGAATTGTTTGGGTTGATCTTCATAAGCTTCTCATAGGCCTACCTCTCAGTCTGTCCAGGTCCCTCTAGGTGGCATCCCTTCCTTCCAGTGTGTTGACTTTACCACACAGCTTGGTGGTGTCAGCAAACTTGCTGAGGGTGCGGCTGATCCCACTGTTCATGTCACCAACAAAGGTGCTAAACAGCTCTAGTACCAATACCAATCCTGGTGGAACACTGCTCATCTCTGGTCTCTGCTTGGACACAGCTCTTCACCACAACTCTTTGAGTGGGACAGTCAAATTGTTTGCACATGCACAGGTAAATGAAAACTCTTGCTCCTTCCTTATCCACCACTTCTGTAACCCTGTTGTAGAAGGCCTCAAAACTTGTCACGCATGATTTGTCTTTAGTGAAGCTATATTTGCTATCACCAGAAGCTCCTTATTTTCCATGTGCCTTAGCATAGTTTCCAGGAGGATCTACTGCATAATCTTGCTGAAAACCGAAGTGAGACTGATGGACATGTAGTTCCCTGGGTCTTCTTTATTTCCTCTTTTTAAAAATGTGGGGTGTATTTCCTCTTTTCCAGGAAAGCTTTAGCTTTCATAGAATTGGGCTGGCTGGACAATCACTCTGTTTTCCTCCCAGACTACCCATCCTTGCTTCGACCCTCTCTAGGCTTCCATTTTCCATTTGAGTTTGTCCAGGAGTATCTGGTTCATCTAACACCACTCTGATGTTTTTGCCCGACTTCCTCTCTGTTGGGATGCATCACTCCTGATCTTGCTGGAGATGATCCTTGAATATCAACCAGCTTTATTGGGCCCCTCTTCCCTCTGGTGCTTTATCCCATGGTATTCTACTAACCAGATCCCTAAAGAGGCCAAGGTCTGCTCCCCTGAAGTCCAGGATAGTGAGCTTGCTGTGCACCCTCCTTGCTGTCCTAAGGGTCTTGAATTCTACCATTTCATCGTCCTTGCAGTCCAAGCTGCCCTTGAGCTTCACATTCTCCACTAGCCCCTACTTCTGGGAGAACAAGATCCAGTATGGCACCTCTCCTCCTTGGCTCCCCTATCACTTGGAGAAGGAAGTTATCATCAATGCAACCTCCTGGGTTGACAGATACTGGGATGGTTGCAGTCATGAGGACCAGGGCTTGTGAACATGAGGCTGTTCCAATCTGTCTGTAAAGGTTTGCTTGGTCTTCCTGCTTGGGTGGCCTGTAGCAAACCCCCACTATAAAGTCACCTGTCTTGTCCTGCCTTTAATCCTGACCCATAAATTCTCATTCAGTTTCTCATCCATTCCTAGGTTGAAGATTCATGCACTCCAGCTGGTCATTGACATAGAGAGCAACACCACCTCCTTGTCCACCCTTCCCGTCCTTCCTAAAAAGCCTATATCCTTCCATTCCAACACTTCACACTTTGGAGCCACCCCACCATGTGTCCATGACACACCAGTGAGATCACAGCCCTGTGTGCATGCACACATCTCTAACTCCTCTTGTGTATCTTATGTGTTATTGCATAGATGCCTTGAAGTTGGAATCTCAGTGAAGCCAACTTACTGGCTAGAATTCCTTCATGTTGTTCTTAGGATGCTTTCCTGCTGACTTTTGATCCCTCTTCAGGCTCTGAGCATCTATTGCTGGCACTGGCATTGAACTGGTAGGAGTGGGAAGGATTGAGATTCCACTCCCACTGCCACCTTTACTTTAAAGCCCTCCCCATGAGTTTGGTAGGCCTTTGACTTTCTCTGACAGATGGACCCATCAGCCCCCAACAGACCCAGTTTCTCAAAGTGAGTTTCATGGCCCACGTCAAACCCACAACCATTTGTTGATTCACAAGATTCAACTGGCCCTTTTGAACAGCTTCCCTTTGACTGTGAGGATTGATGAAAAAAATACCTGCAGAGACTTACAGTTTTTAATTTAAGAAAACTCTGAATGTGGATAGTTATGATGTTTACTTTCTGGTTTTGTGGCACAACTGTCATGTATTTTTTTATTCTTCTTTATTGCTCTATTTGTGCCACTGAATTATTCTTGTCACCTTATTTTCAGATCTGTGTATATCTTAAAGACATTGCCTCCTAGGAAGATCTGCTTTTACAAAATACGCAGAGCAGCTTCAAAGCTAACAGTATGTCTTAATGTTTGCTTAGCAGAGTGAAGGCATTAGTTAAGGTGGGTTTTTCTCATTCAGTATTCTACCTTGAATAATCAAAAGCACAAATTTAACTGTTTCTTTATCAAAGTGCATTGTTACTGAAGGATTGTGGCAAAAGGAATAATTCTTATACTTTGTGCTTGACTCATTAGTGCCTAGCTGCAAAAACACATTGCACCTCAGTTCTTGATTTTCTAAAGCATATATTAGCAGATCCCTTGATATCTGTGAAAAAAGCAGGATTTGGGAAAGAATGGTATTATTCTACAGATTCTTACAGTGATGTAGGATGGAAAGGAACCTCTGGAGGCCTTAATCCTACCTCTCACTCAGATTACGGACAGCTTTGAGCAGGTGGTCAAGGAATTGTCCATGTAAATTTTCAGTGTTTCCAAAAATGGAGTTTTCGCAAATTCTCTGTTCTTCACTGTTTCTGTGTTTGGCAGTCCTCACTGTGAATTTGCTTCCCTAACATGTAGTTAGACTTTAAATATACTGCATTCTGTCTGTTGCCATTTGCCCTGTTAACTGTGTAACTCCCAAGAAGATTCCATCTGATCTGTACTGTAACCTTAAGTTGTTAAAGATAGGTTTATAATTTCTTTAGCATGTGTTATTAATATCTGTTTAAATAATTTGTGAAGTACCTGGTAATGTGCACACTGTAACCTGGAGCTTGTACTCTAAAACACTAGTCGGTCCCATAGATTTTTGAGGGTAGGGTTCTTATTCTCCAGGGCAGTGCTCACAGCACCAAGCCCAACAGAGCTCAAGAAGCATTTGGACCATTCTTTCAGGCACACGGTGTGATTACTGGGGTGTCCTGTGAAGGGCCAGTAGTTGGACTCGATGGGGACTCCTTGTGGGTCCCTTCCAACTCAACATGTTCTATGGTTCTAGGACTGCATGATTCTGTCATGTCCACAAATCAACTCTGGGTTACCTCTGCCTCTGTTTTTTTTATGTAGGCACACTTGGTTCAAAGTGTAATAAGGCCCTTTTAACAACCCAGGAGCAGCTAAGTGCCTTTTCAAATGAGCTTTGATTTGTTGTATATTAGTAAAACTTCTGCTTCTTTGAATTTCTTCAGAAGTCTTTAAACATCAAATTTCTGAAACTTTGATTGGTAATTTGACTCTGTTGCCTTGTCTGCTGGTCCTCAGTTCCACTACTGTGTATTGATAGATTGAGTTCCTTCTTATGGCAAAGATATTTTACATATCATTGGATATATGCCTATATGTGACATTTTCTGATTACAGACAGCAGACCTTTGTTTGTATGCCAGGAAAACTATTAGTGTTGTTGATAATACTGCCGGTGAGGTTTGTGTGATCAATTATCTTGCCCTCCTCCAATTCATGGCAGTAGGGAAGTGATAAGTTTGGGGGTTTTTTAATAAGGGATGTAGACCTGCTACCTGTCATTTTATGCTGCTAGCTTATACTTCTGGTTTTCAAATGAGAGGTGAGCTGCTTACAAAAACCATTGTTTTGCTTTAACCTTTGGCCCTGGTGTGTTATTAGTTTGATCAGAACTACCAGACTTAGTGTTACTGTTGTGCTAAAAGTTTACCAGTCAGATTGCACAGACTTTTTTTCTTTAAATTAAGTTTATCATCTGTCTTCAGAGGTTTTGTTTGCTATATATAATATTGTTTGCCTGCTCTTTTCAAAGCAAATCCTAACAGTTAGAATGGAAAATTTCTGAGGTACTTAACTGCAGGGTTTTTATTACCAGGGGATGTGATACAGCAACAAAACTGTACCAAAGTTTTTGTGCCTTCAGAAGTTTTATATGTAGTGTTTTTCATATCTGTTGTTGTCTTAATTATAATAAATACATTTTTCCTTCTGGAAGTTATATATTTATATTGTTAAAATTTATTGTTGTCCACTGACTGTACAAGAAGTATCTTTCAACACAAATTTAATTATCCCTCTGCCTTTCCCATTGCACTTTTTTCTTTTGTAGTGCAATATGCAGGAATCCAAGCATAACCCACATATTTCCAGCTTCAGGTAAAAATAACAGGTGCCTGGAGCAGTCCCAAAGAAATGAAATAGTTGGAGGTCCCTGCTAAATGAAGACAGTTTTACCTTGGCAGTCTTCACTGTAAGCAGTTTTTCAGATCTTGGAAATTACAATATTTATGAGTGGGAAGCTACCACACATAAACTTAATTCTGAGCACTTTCTGATTCTTTTTGAATATGTTACACACTTTTTGTAGAAGTTCACCCTAGAACTGTGGCAACACAATGCAAAGGTTGTTAACCGAGCAGATTCTGCATCAGAATGTCACTTCGCTCTCTGACCAAAGGCTGTTCTGGTTTTACTGAGACATGTGAAAAACCTGTTTTCTCTCACACTCCTTTCTGATGGGAAGACCCAATGCAAAGTGGACTTCATTTGAGACTTCTATTGGTGGTTGAAACAATGGAAAATAAGATTGTAATGTGAACCAAATGGTATGAGATAAGGCAAAAGGTAGTGGATACTTTTAATGCTATATTCAAGACACAGAAAACATGTCTAAGAATTGCTGTCATTCCCTCATTTTACATGATCTGTTCATAAAAGTTCCCTTTCAGTTTATAAAAATACTCATCTAACACAAGAAAATACTGTAAATATTTGTAATGCCATAGTTTTGCCCTTTTTTTTAAGCTGGCAAAAAAGTATTTGGGGGAACAAATGGAAATGTAAAATGTTTTTATATAAAAAAGATTGTCTGTATATTTTAATGAGCAACAGCTTTCATTTGCAAAACATCTTGTGGCATTGTGTGAAAAGTAGTCCATGTCTGTTGAGATTACTTAAAACTGAAAGAAGATGTAAGAGGTATTAAAGAAACCTATTTTACGACTGTGTAGTGCAAGGTGAATTTGATTTTGTTTAGACTGTAATATATTCTGTTTCTTCAGGGTAGTGTGTTTTCTGATTACTTAGTATCTATACCTAACTCTTTTCCTAACTCGTTGTTATAGCATGTCTTTTAATAAATGTCATTACAGCTCACTTAGATTTTCCTGTCTTGTCTATTGCTTTGGGGTTTTTCTTGTTTTATAATTGTGCAGCTAATAATATTTCATTTTCTGATTTTTCATTTAGCATACATGGACAGCTAGCAAAAGCTTTCCATATGAGAAGTACTTTGAGAAGGTTAATGCACATCTTCAGCAATAAGTGAAATTCAGCAGCACCTAAACTTTCCTCTTTGTAGGGCAGAAATTCTTATTTTCAGTAGAATGGAAATATATTCTACAACTCTGACCTAATACAGCAGTTGAAGACTGCTGCATTCTTTAAGATGGGGGTGAGAGATTTCAGTGATGATAGATTTGGGGCCTCATCGGTGAGAATTCATTTGTTTTTACTTTTAGCATGCTGTACTCTTTTCTAGCACTAGGATTCAAATGTGTATCCTTTACACAAGATTTAAAAAAATTAAATAGCGGCTGAAAAAGATGGTCTGTTTCAGTTTCCTGTTTCTCAACTTTCTCTAGATTGCATTTCTTTCAGATTCCTTTGTTTGTCCTTCTCTGAGTTACACAGCACTAGTTTGACCCTTTTTTCTTGCATCCAAAATTCAGGTTTGCTGGTAAACAATAGTCTGAAGCAAAAGATGCAAATATGAGGCTGATGTGAGGAGTACAGCACCTCTTTCTGAGCTAAAATTCTCAGCCAATCTGGCAAGGATTTAATTGTCTGCCACCCAGTCCAAACATAGCAGATCTTGAACAATCTGAAGTCTCATGCATATACTTAATGACTGCCTGTGTCTCAAGAGTAGGACCAGAGCACTGAGCAAATCCAGTGTAAGTTATGCTATTACCAATCTCTGAATTTAGATACTTTTGTAGGGAGAAAAATCTAATTGATTTTAGACTAAGTTGTAGCTTTCAGCAGAATGCTTATTCTCCAAGGCTAGATACGAAGTCCTCATGTGTAACTCTTGATTTTGTGCTTGATACTTAAATATTTGATGAGCATTCTGGGAAAAAATGCTATCTTTTGGTGGCCAAAATCTGGGGTTTTATTTTTTGACCAAGTCTGCCTGAGAAAGTGTGATACAAAAGTGGAATTCCTGCCTGTTGTCTTGTCCCCTTCCTCCTTAACCAGAAAATAAATCCCATTTACAATTCTTGTCTGTTGTTGTAACCCCATAATATAATCACAAGTAATTTCATTTCCCTAAGCAGTTAATATAAGTGTCTATCTTGGAAAATGAAACATTGCTTGTAATTACCACAAACACAAAAAATTTTTGTTACCAGAATTTGTTCTGTTACCTGCAAGCTGAAACAGAAAGGGTAGTAACTGGCAAATTTGGAGCACTTAAGACCTCCTATAGTTTGGATCAGACACAAAAGATTTATCTAAAGCCCTAGGGCTCATCCATTTACAGAACCGGAAAGAAGATAATTTATACTTTAAAAATAAAGTAAAGGTTCCAGTTTGCATTTTCTTAAGTGCACAGAGATATTTGGACTTGAGTTATTCAGCATGTAGCAGGTGAGTAAAAGGATATCTAAGCAAAAGATATAAAAGTGAAAGTCATGTGGTAGAATATGTAGGTGAGAGAAGGCATGGGAGTTAGAGGGGAAAAGAGACTTCAGAGTAGTGAATCCTCACAGAGACCATTTCCAGACCAATGCCTTTGCTGCTGACCATAAACTCACTTCAGATGCTGAAAAAACCCTGAGACAAACACTGACAGTGAGAACAAACCTCTTTAGGGTAGTGTTAAGGTAACAATATGAGTTCTCCGATTGCAAAAGAGCTCTTATAAGAAGGATGATACTTCAGCCTCAAGTTAGTGATCATTCTCATTCCATAATACTTGCTGCTCAGTCTAAGCCAGTTCATCAGGGTAACACTTGTAGGTCCTGTTTTTCATTTCCATTCTGCTTCAAGTACAGCTAGTCAGTGTAAATTTGGGAGAATCAGAGCTTTTAATGCAAGCAAAGGCATACCTTCTGTAGTACCTCCATTAAGTCTACTGCGTAAAGTATTTTTCTAGCTGTGGTTTAACTAGGCCTTCTAGTACCTAAGTACAAGAAGGCTGGAGAAGGACTTTTCACAAGGGCTTTTAACAACAGGACAAGGGCAAATGGCCTTAAGCTGAAGGAGAGTAGGTTTAGATTAGATACAAGGAAGAAATTCTTTATTGTGAGCATGGTGAGACACTGGCACAGGTTGCCCAGAGAAGTTATGGACTCCCTAGCACTGGAGGTGTTCAAGACCAGGCTGGATAGGGCTCAGTAACCTGGTCTAGTAGAAGCTGTCCCTGCCCACGGCAGGCAGGTTGAACTACATGACCTTTAAAGTCTGTTCCAACCCCAGTCATTCTATGATTCTATGAACAGTTTCTCCTGTGTGAGCACATTATTTGTATGATGAAGGGTCTGTAATAGTTTTTAATGAGGGTTTTGTATGGGATTTTTCCTTCCAGAGCCCATCTTGGTCTGAAAAGCCACATTACTCAATGCTTGGAAACTTGTTTTTTAAGAGGGCAGACTAAAGGATATTGCATAATGCTGCAGACTTGCAGCTCTGTGGTTGAATATGGGTTCTATTTCTACCCTGCTGTGGTGCTACCCAGCACACCTCTAGCGAATATATTTGCAAACTCTGTTCACTGAATAAGTATCACTGCCTGTGAAAATAAAAATGAAGCTTTTTTTAAAAATATGATCTTAACACACACACACACAA
>VXBX01007928.1:137398-148419 GCA_013400415.1 Scytalopus superciliaris | reverse complement strand
ATTTTTTTATTTTTTTTATTTAATCAGGGGTTTGATACCTTGTGTATACCTGTAGGCCAAACGCCATCAATAGAACAGCAGTACAGGCTTTCTTCCCCTGCTTTGACACTGTGCTTTGATTTCCTTGACCGCAGGAAACTGTCCTACAGATGGTACAGATCAATCCCCAGAGCTGTTTGTCCATCATCTGGCCAGCAGAGACCACTGAAAACCTCTTGGATAGGTCTCCACAGCACTTGATCTGAAGTGAGTTTGTTGTGATCGAGTGACCCAGGGTGTGAAGCATTCCTTGAGCTATTCTATCTCCTGATGATTGTTATTTGTAGTGCAAACCGTTTTCTTGGAAGGTTGATTTATTATATAGATCAAATATATGGATGGATAGGCTCCAGCTGGCTACACAGCATCTGGTGATGCTGCAGCAGCTCCACACCTGCCTTGGGGAAGAAAAACCTATCAAGAGAGTATCCTATCCACTTAATTGAGAGGTTCGTGTGGCCATAACTGTCCTTGCATAGTGTTCACAGGCATAATGAAATTTCAGAACAGGACACAGCTTTGCATTTGAAATTGGCCAGGTGCCCATAAGAAATCATACCCTCTACTGACCTCAGGGTCACTTTGCAGAGCTCTTTCTTGTAAGGCCTGGCCCTGACACCTCACAGAGGGACAGGAGGGATATAATCCAGTTCAAGGACACAGGCTTTCTCTTTATAATGANGGCAGATTCTTAACCTTCGCCGCCGGCCCAGGCAAAACAACCCCCAGAGCAGGCCTCGCTGAACACAGATAAGCCAGGCCCAAACACCGGGAGCTCGTCAGCGTGCGAGCCCGAGAAGGAAAAGAAAGCAAAAAAGAGAGAAAGAACACCTCCTCCTTCGGTTTATATACACCTGATTACGTAAAGAGATGGGATGGAATACTTCCTAGATCTTGACCCTGGTTACCAAGGAAGGCCTACAAAAAACAACCCATCACATTCTTGAAATTAAATACCAAGGCTGTCAACCCACTGCCTTGAGAGTGTCAATGACCAAAAGGCATCAATGAGCCTTAATGGTCCTGACTAGTCTTATCCAGGGCCTGAAACCCAGTCTTGGGCCTATGGCCCTTCCTGCCAAACCTCAGCCACAGCCATGCCTCCTCTTGAACAAGGATGTGGCAAGCCAGAGGCATGGGCAATTTAGTTTCAATCCCAAAATCTTTATCCATCATCATAAGCAAGCAGTTTCTCAAGGCACAGCTGCACACATCCATTGGTACTGTCACTCCTGGTCAAGGCACAGAGGAAATTTTAAAACCTTGGCACTGTGCCTGACTTGGCTCTGTTCATATTTTTTGCTCCAGAGTGTCCAAGCAGATGAATTCATCACTGTCAAAGGTGGTGCCAAAGTCCTTTCAGGAAGAACCTGGAGCCAACTTGCCTGCAGTTGATCAGTGATCAGATATGCAGGACTGGCTGTGTGAGTCACGTTACTGTTCAACCATCCACTGCAGTGAAGATGTGGTTAGACCTGTATTAAACCTTAGTGTGGGACCCAGGGTTTTTTCTTCCTGCCTTATCCAAGTCCTCATGTAAACCTAGATACACCTCCAGAGGTTCCAAGTGCAACAGGAGTGTGTGTCCGAAATACGGCACAGACACAACCTGTGCTTCTGTCCCACAACTGCAGAGGAAGGCTAATTACAGAGGAGTTTGCAAAATAGAAAAACATTGTGCAACAGGGGGATATATATGGGGGAGGAGGGGTTAGCCCCATATCACACTGCAGTATGTATTTGCTTTTTCTATTTGTTCTACGTGGGCATCCTGAGTTTGATATTTTAAATCTTCATTTGTTAAACAGACTTCTAGTGAGAAATGATCTGTCTATGGTACCTTTACTTTGCAGTGTGATCACGCTACCATGACAATTTACATTCTACTTGCTTTAGATGTGATGTATCCACTGGTGAGAGCACATCTTGGAATTAGTGATATTTATAACTGATTGTGGAGCATTATTCCACCATAAGGATGTAACTAAAGTTGCTAAAATGTTCACGTCTGACATAACTTCCAAATAGATGGAAAAAGATTAATTCCAGTAATGCTTGTGAAAGTTGGTAAGAACATGTCCTCATCTTGTTCATCACAGTTTGCTTATTTCCAGATCTGAATCAGCTGATCATTGTCACAGCAGGTTTTGACTCCAGTTTAGGGAAAGCAACATGGTAGTAGAAGGGGGCTTGTGAAGGGAAGCAGTTCAACAATATCCCAGTCCTAAGCCATACTTTAAATTCTTTGAATTCTCACTTCAGGGGTCTTCACATGTAGCCCTTCCTTGCTCTATGCTTCATTTTCTCATCTATAGAAAAAGGTACAAGTTCCTTTCATTTTTACAGGAATATCCCAGGAACATTAACTGAACACAATGAGGACAGAGGTCAAATGCCCATGTTCAGGAGATCCCAAAGCTTTTATGCTTGTGTGAATTTAGAGCTGCTTCAACACAGCCCAAGCAATTCAGACATTTGGGAATGGGGAGAAAAAGGAGAAAACCTTCAAAAAATAATCTTAAAATTTTCCTCCCTTTTATGCATTTTTGCAGCGTGATGGAGCCTTGCCCCAGAGCAGCAGGCTCCTCTGTCAAGTTTACATAACAGTTATCTCTCTTCATTTTCAGAAGGAACAGGGTATTTTTGTCAGTGGTAGTATATAAGGACTGCAAAGAATTATGGTGATTCATCCTCTCTAAACAGTCAAATCTACAGGGAGAAACGCAAATTAAATTTTTGCCTTACCTGAGGTGTTTCAAATCAGAGCTTTTCACTTTTGTAGTTTGACAGTTCCTCATGTTTTAAAGTTTCCTATTTACACTGCACTTGAAAGCAACAGCTGTTAAGAATCACTTCAACCCTAAGAAATAGGCATATGTGGTTGTACAGTCCATAAAGATAGAAAATGGTTTGAGATATTAGAAGAAAAACAACAGCAAACCAAACCAAACCTAGTATCTTGTCATGTGGACAATGCAACAGGGAATTTAGCATGCACATAAACAGACTTTGCATATTTAGCTCTAAGTAACAGTGTAATGGGCAACATTGCACTATCTGACATCAAACAGTAATGATTTAATACAGGGAGTGATGAGAAGATCAGTGAGATCTGAGGCTGAAAAGGAAGTTGATTCAGCAACAATCTCTGCACTCTGGCTTGTCCTTCTTTCCATGCTGTCCATGCACTGGTAACCAGGGAGTTGCAGTTGTTTCCCTTAACCACACACCTCAGAAAGTAATCACTGTCCTGGAAGAAACATACATTTCCAGACACAAAGCAGCTAATATACAGATAGCCTTTGGATTATGTAAATAAAAATCATGCAAAATGAAAGCATTCTTGGGTGCAGCTTGAGGACCTGTTACATAGCAAGATTGCCTACCTCTTATACAGCCTTTTCCATCTGCAGAAAGCAATTTATAAAGCAAGTGACCATCATTAGAACCATTTCACCACCAAGGTAATGGAAATCCAGAGAATTCACTTCACACATTAATGAGAGAATTCCCTTTGGACTTAGGTTTCAGTCTTGTATTCAGCCTTGAGGCTTTGCTGCTGTATCATTATCAATGTACCATTGTGTGACAGCTGTAGAGCTCTAATCTAGTTTGTAGCAGTACCAAAAGTACCTGTAGATCTTTTCTTCTTTGCAAACAACAGGCTCCTAGTAATGTAAAAACCCCATCTCACATAAACTTGTCTTGTCATGAGACTTGTGTTCATCTTGAAACTGGTGGGTGAAATAAATGTATTTTACTCAGGCTGGCAGTCTGTCACCAGTTGGGCTCTGGCACTGATTGATACAGGGCCCCTCACATCTTCATAAACTATCTGGATAATGGGATTAAAAGCACCCTCACTAACTGCTGATGATGTCAAACTGGATGGTGAGGTGGATATATCAGAAGGGAGAGCAATCTTAGGGAGACATCCTATCAGGCTGAAAGAGTGGGCAGAAAAGAACAGGATGAAGATGAGTGCAAAGTCCTGCAGAAGAAGCCAGATCATAAATTATTTGGAATGTGAGCCTTATAAACAACAGGAAAAAAAACCTTATGTTTTAAAAAGGATTATCCAAATGTTAAGGGCATCTGGATTTCCTTATGACAACATTGCATACTAGATTTACAGACACTGAGAGGACGAGAGAATATACAAGAATGAAAAGAGCAGATACTTGATAATAACCCTGTTATAGAGACATCGTATCTTTCAGACATATATTTTGGTTTAAGCCCAGGAATATGGCCATACAGAGAGAAAAAAAAGGTACTCATTTCTTTATGCTTCAATACCCAGCTGAATCAAAGCCTGCAACCACTGGAGACTTGGCACCAGATCAAAACAGAAAGGAATTCAAGAGCTCAAATTCCATGTGAAGTCCCACAGGTTTTGAAGGGCAAAGATTGCCTTCCCAGGAAACATGGCTCGGCAGCTATCAACACTCCCTCCTTCTGTAGAATATTCCCATGAATCTTGCAGATTTAGGGCAAGAGGGGGTATGTCTGGAAGGGCTTTGTGCTTGTTGGTATGGAGAAACTCCTAAATTCAGTCTGGACAAAACCCAAGTTCTCCCCCTGCTTGTCTTCTTAGGGAGGGGAGGAGTTGTATTTGACCCAGTCAGCATCCTTAGAGCAAATGAACCTGCAAAGCCCAGTCCCATGCATAAGTCCCATGGTTACTGATCTTTCTAGGCTGAGAAAGACATTGCCAGAAGGACTCAACTCTTTTTCCAAAATAGAGGGAAGTTATTCAACCCTCCTTTTTGAAGCTGTTCAATTATGCAGTACTTTCTGCTCTTAATATACATACCCCCAAAATAAAAGTATCCACTTCTTTACAGTTATATCATCAAAGTCATTGTTAGTTCTGGTGCTCAGCAAGATATCTAGGATTAATTAACATTTCATGGCAACCCTGAAGTCCCTTAATACTGCTACCAAGACAACACTGAGAATATCCAGGGGGCTACACAAACACATCGTAAAATATAACATTACCTTGATCAATGTCTTCCACATTATTGGTTACTATATAACAAAGTCAACTTAGTAGGAACTTTCTGTAATTCAGCTTTATACAACAGTGTGGGTTTGTTCAGTCCAATCTACTGCAGCTGAAACACACCTCACACTGGAAATTCTGAGGAAGTCCAGAGGGACTCCTAATGGATCAGTAATTAAATTATATGAGAACTGAGAAACCTGAACTTCCTGGGGACACCTGTGAAGCAGAATGCCAAAACTTTAGATCTGTGAGGAACAAGGCTTGAAGGTGACATGTACTTCCTTGGGTGTTCAACATCCTTTACAATTGCTGTGTCTGCTTCCTGAATTCCTTTCTGGGCATCATGATCACTTCATCCTTGTCTGTCTTCTCTGAGCCTTGTTCCACAATACAGGTGTGCAGCCCAGACACAGCTAAAGACAGCACAATTAGTAAGGGCAGGTCACCTTCCTGCTTCCTTGCCGTGAGCAGCGTATAGGCCCAGTGAGTGGCAGGGACATTTGGGGGTGTTTCATACCTGATGGAAGCTCTGTCTTGGACTGCCACTTTCTCCTGTCCTGCAGCCACATCTCCAGGCTGTGGTGCTGGCGAGCAGGCGTGGGAGCGATGCTGACTCGTATTTTGCCATCTGGTGGAGGTTCACAGGAGAAACAGCCCTAGAGGGTGACCAACACTCGCTGTCCAGGAGAAACAAAATCAGTCGAGTTTGGCTGTGACAACTGCAAAATTATATTCAGAAGGTTTGCAGCAGACAGAACTACCCAAAACCTGCAGAGACCATTATCTGCCCACCTGCAGCACTGGCATAGTCTCTGAATGCCCACTGGATTCTGTGAAGGTCAGGCCCATGCAGGACTCGTGAAGAACTGGCAGTTTGCTCTTCTCTCCTCTGCAGACATTGCCTGTATGTGAGCCTCCTCCTGGCTCATGCTCAAATGTCCATATTCTCAACCTGAATCACAAAAACATGAACAAGGAATGTGAGTCCCAAACCGTGAAAGCACTAGCGAGTGAAAGCCAACAGCAAATTAACATGCAAACCCATCCCTAGGTGAACTAGAGAGAAGTGAAGCCAGAGGTCACACCTGTGCAGCTGGTAGCAGGTGCAAGGAGAGGCAGTGCTACACCTTCCTACACGTCTCCCAGAATCACAGAATGGGTAAGGTTGCAAGGGACTACAGTGGGTCATCTGGTCCAACCTCCCTGCTCAAGTAGGACCATCTCAGAGTACACAGCACAGGATTGTGTCCAGACAGTTCTTGAATATTTCTTGGGGAAAGAGTCCATTCTGGCTCCTTGAGCAATGTTATCCCAATTACAAGCAGACAGAAGAGAAACATCTTTCTAAGACACAGAATTGCACAGTTCCTCGGACTTTATCCTTATTTTTATGTTAAACACAACTTTGAAATATTCTGTGGATACCACGAGACTACAGGATGGCTTTATGTAGTGGCCACTTTCAAACATCCTTCTGAGAAACCTTGAAAGTTATGTAATATTAATATTTCATCCTCTTCACTTTTCAGAAATGTTCCATGTAAAACATTCTACATGTTTCTTTTCCTGGAAAATCAAATGGACAGGATCTGTTGGAAAGCCTGCTTGGCAGCATTATTGCCAGTGATGAACTCTCTGAATGCTCTAGGAAGGATGATCTGGGGGAAGGCAGCTGACTGGAGGATACTGCCATGCTCCTCTGTCAGGGATACATATGTGTCAACACGTTCTTGTCGACAGAAATATGTAAATAAACCACTATTATCCAGCAAGAAGGCAAGGAATGTTTCCTCCATGGAAGGATCTCCATTATCTGAAACGGTAATATGTGTTTCCTTATGCATAGGTGAGGTATGAACATGACAAACTCTGAAAGTTTGCATGTGGAAAAATATTCCACGCTGGCTAGTCAGATGGCTGCCTGTTTGCAGCCTCCTAGAGTATGAATGTGCTGTGTACATGGCCTGTGAACACACCACCTGACAGCAAGCTACGTGAGCATACAGGGAGTTGATAGTAAACTGCTCTGTGGGTTGCATTTCTTTATCTGCAAATAGAATCCTGAATGCCATGGGTTCCCCTTCCTGAAATGAAATCTGGAAGGAGACTTGTCATAAAGAGCAGAATTCATATTTGCTACAAAGGTTTACTGCTATTCACAGAATCCACTTTCTTTCAGCCTTTCTGACACTGACTACAAAGGATATATTCATGTGCTACAGATAGAAGTCTTCATAGAAGGCAATTGAGGCAATGCCTTAGAAGTCTGCTCAAATATTTTACTAGGGACTCAAAAGCAAAAATCATTCTTCTTTAGAAAACTGATTTTATTTAGGAAGAAGGACAAGGTACTTGATAGGTGCTCAAAATAATATATAGGAAAACATGATGTTTGTGACAGACTCAACACCCTAATCAGTTCTCCCTCTCCCATCCACAGTCAATGAAACTTAGCATAGGGAACAGAGACATGACTTCTTAGAAGTAATTAATTATTTTTCCTATGTTTAAAAAGCTGCCAAAATGTTTTTCTTTCTTTGGTACAGGACTCTTTTTCCCGTTTCCATTTCTCTGAATGAGTGTACTTTGATGCTTTTCTCTTCTTGACAACCTTGTTTTCTCTCCTAGAGGCTGATCATGTTGCCAAGAGAGGGCAGCATACAAGCACAGAAACTACATGATTGGCACTCTATTAGGTCACATGGGAACTTAATTTAAGGGATCATTAGGACAAGAGATTTGTCCCTTACTATAATTACTGCTTACTACACTTAACCTCCTACTAAGTTTTCTTACTGCAAAAGCAAATCTCTGAACTGCTCTTTTTTCTTTCTGTTTTCTTTTCAACAAAAGACATAAGCCCAAATTTCTGGTGACACATTTGAAAATCAGTCCTGTGCCATGGCTGGACAAACACCAGGCACTGCTCTGTGCATACTGTGTAGAGGGCAAGGATCTCACGCCTGCACTTCAACAGTTTAATGGGGACTAAATACATAACAAAGCACACAGCTATACTGTATCTTTGATTCCATGTGTAATATATATTCATTGTTCATGCCGTCAGCTTCCTACTGCAGACTTCATTATGCTGGTCTGTGATCTCCAGTGGGCAGCATTTTTTTCCAAATCCACTATTCTTGTAAGACCCAGAGCCACCTGCTTCATGTGTAGTGCTACATGATCAGATCACCTCACAGCCTTGAAGACATGCTTATTACAAAACTTATTGACTTGATGCAGGCTGAACCTGTTTTAGGAAAAAAAAATAAATAAAGTAACCTGGTTGGGTTTAATACAGTTAATTACCTTTTACTCCAAAATGAGCTTCAGTGTTTTAATCTCTGCCTCTGGACAAAGCTGGTTCTACTGCCTGCATTTTTGAGATTACAACATTAAAACACAACACTCACAGTGGACTTTCACTTAACAAGAAAAATATCATGGCATAATGCAAAATGGAAGTAGAGAGAGGGAGGGTCCATGTGGGCTCTGTGTTACTGCAGGACAAGCTGCTCTTGCACTCTGAGGCTCTGCTCTTCCCTTGTCAAACATGGATGCTGGCTATTTACCCATTCATGGGAAAACTCCTGAAGCTCTACTTAGAAAATGAAACTAATATTTAAGGCCTGGAGCATACTATGCAGAGCTAGACAGTGCTAGAACTGTGGGAAAACACAAAGCAGTGGATGAATCCTGCCACCCATCCTATACTTAGACTTGAACGCATTAATGCTGGCTTAACCTTGTGTATAAATAAAGAAAAGCTTTGGGTCAGACCAAGACCTAGTTGTGAGAGATTTCGAAAAGCTTCTCAGAGCAGGAGGTGCTGAGAGAGCACCAAGCCCACAGGGATGGTATTCAGATAGTGCCAGACCCAGAAGGCCTCATGTCAGAAACCCCTCTGGCTAGCAAAGAGAAACACCCTGATCCCACCAGTGACCCTGATCATTTCATCTCAGCTAGGATACTGTGCAGCAATCTGCATGGGGAAAGAGATTAAAAGAGAGGAAAGGAAGGACAGGGAATGGGAGTAGTGGGCTTGGGGCAGGCAAAAACCTCTCTTTGTGTCGGTACCACCATGCTTCCCATCCAAGCCGTGGTTCTGCCTTGGGTGCCCTCTGTAACCTGGGAAAGAGCATTGGAGCCCAGTTTAATTTAAAGGCCAGTTGAGTTGCCTGAATTCCCCCGAGGCTGTGAGCCTTGGCTGCACTTTCATGCTACAGCTAAATTGGTTTGGCAGCTGCTGAAAATGACAGGACCTCTCCTGCCCCACTCTGCCCTGGGGGTTTTGCTCAGGTCTGTGAGCAGCATTAGCATATTTAAAAATCCAGCTCCTCCAACGTCTTTGCACAAAGGGAGAATACTCTTATACGTTCAGCTCAAGTTGTGCAAACAATTAAAGAAATAAACAGGAATGAGACAGCAAAAGTCTGACCATTCATTTTCTGCAGGTGCTGCACCTTGTACCACCCCTACCCTGAGCTCACACATTCACTTCATAGTGTTGCAGCAGCGGGACGGACTCTGTGTCTGAGTCACTGATGTCATTTGACTGAGAGCACAGACCACAGATGAACTTCCACCCTGCCATCTCTATGCCAACATCTTCAGCACAACACCTGACTTTGCAGCATAGGAAGTACAAGAACTCTACCCCCCTGGATGGACTTTCCTATTGGTAGTGGCTGATGGATCTCCATAGGAAGTTGTGGGCTGGAGAGTGTTCAGCATTGAACTCACCATCAAAACAGTCTGGGAACTATGTCAGCTTTTCTTTCAGCATTTCTGCCTTTTTCCATTAACACAAGTAGCAGCTTCATCCAGTGAAACAAGTTTGTTTTTTAAAGATAGGCAAAGAACTCTCGGTTTCACATTGTCCTAATAGTAGTTATTTTCCCTTTTTCTTTCTATGACTTTTTTTTTTCCTAAAGAATCGAAAAAGCAGACGTTAGTCACAATGAAAACATTTTCATATGTGTATCTTTTTCATAATGGACAGTAGTAACTCCAGATAAACCAGCAGCAGAAGGCTAACAGCTTGAGTACAGGTCTGGGAGACTCCAAGCCAATTAACAAACTATGGGGTGTCTGCTGAATTTAGAGAGCCTATAAGCAGCATTTCAGGAGTTTGCAGCAGTAATGAGACTACTGAGGCTGTTTTCTCTAAATTTGTGATTCGGCATGCTGACAGTGATGCAGATGGAGCTATCCAGAATCATCGTTTTGCAGAATCAATTTTGTGTTAAATCTGGAATAATCTTTGCAGTGATGCTGTGTAGTGAACCTCTCTTGGAAAGCTAAAGTAATATAGTGAATGGCTCAGCATGGACTATTATGCTACTGACAAAATTTTCTGAATTAATCCTCTTACATGTTTCAGTTTTTCAGTTCCCTTGTCAATGCTTTTAACAGCAGAAATTGCAATTCTTCTGAGGCCATTGAACAACCTGCTTAGCCAGAGGATTTTTTCAGTTTGCAGGCTGCTAATGCACTGTAAGAGGATAGCCCTGACTATGCAAAACAAGTGGAGAAAATTTTCCATGACTCTACATACAGGCAACAGTGAGAGATAAGGAGGGAGGAAAGGACGAAACAGAAACTATAGCATTTGTCATGGTGAAAAACTGTGAAAGCAGACCATATTTAGAATAAAGCAGAAGTGATATTCCTCGCTCTTGTTTCATGACGGAAAGGAAACTCTTTAATGGACAAAACTAATGGTAAAATTCTCTGTCAAAGCTTGTTAATTAAGTACTGCTGAATGTATGCCATATACAAAGGCATGCCTGTCACTATGTCTGCTCAGAGGTACAAGATGCTGCCAAACTGAAACCCTAGCTGTGTTTGACTTTATCTTCTGAGCTCTGGCAGACATGTATTGTTTTCCTTTAGCAATGTACAGTTTTCCATATCTTTTACCTGAAACTGAAAAATATTAATAAAAGAGGAATGCTTGTCATCACAATTA
>VXBX01007928.1:127130-137305 GCA_013400415.1 Scytalopus superciliaris | reverse complement strand
GGATTTTTTTTTTTTTGTTATATTTGAGATTTTTTTTTGGTAAAGAAAACATCTGCTGATGTGTTTTCTTATATCAAGAATCATTTTCTGGCCTCATTCTGACTAAAATTTGTTTGACATGTTCTTTAAAGGAAAATATTAGGCAATTGTAGAGAATAGTATGAGAGAATGTGTTTGTCTTCAAGTGCTGGAAAAAGAGAGCCACACAAATGGCATCAGTTTGAATTACTTGTATTTTGTGCATTTCATGTATTCTGGTTCTCAAGCATATTTGAACAGATTTAAGACAGTTCTTCAGCATTCTTTTCTCCTGTATTTGATAGTGAGCTGGTAAGCCAGCTTGTCGTGGGTATTACTATGGTTTTGTATTGGTGATGTGAAATGTAATTACTAAAATGGCATTGGAAACCTTTGATTTTTCTGGTATAAATTAGATTAAACATGATCATGTATTATATTTTGAATACTGAAATCTGGCTATTCCAAATGTAAGAAGAGTCAGCTCTGAGCAAAACAATTTGTTCCATGTGGAAGAGAGAAGGCAGTGAGGGCGGCTTCAATGTTTGGATCAGCATGTAGTATTTTGCTCATGTTTTTCAGAATCATGCTTTTGGGAAGTAGTTGATGTGATAGCTGCAACATTGCTTGCATGTTGTGTGATTTTGGACACAACATTTTGTGCTCTGACTGTTCCTTTTCTTTCTTTCTTTCTTTTCTTTTTTTTTTTTTTTTTTTAAATGTAATTTACAGCTGTCTATCTCTGTCTCAAAAATTTAGACCAAGAATCAGTTATGAACACACCACATGCTTCACCCACACACAGGCTGTACCCTTGAGCTGCAGGAAAGTAAATTTGTAGGCCAAGGGGCTGCCAGGTGTCCGCAGCCCTTGTAAAGCGCTCTCAGTGAAGCCAGTCTTGGTGCCTGGGCTGGCAGAAACTTCTAAGCAGGGTAAGGGGGTTCCTTCATTAATCATGCCCAGTGTCCCCAGTGCTGTGAGTGGTGCCTATGGATAACAGTCACCTTTCTGCACATGGAGGGAGATCACTGTAAGCAGGGTGGGGCAGGGCCTCTACTCCTCTCTGCTCCCCTTCCCACAGTGGGTTGTGCAGCCAGAGCTGCACAAGCTTCCTGAGCAGAGCCACAAGAAGTGTGAGCAAGGGTGGAGATTTTTGTAGTTCCTCTGCCAGTGCTGATTCATTGAAGTGCTGTCTACAGTATTTATAATCTTTTTTATTTTTCCCCACAGTGTAAATGTGCTTCTTCCTGTGATGTTTAAAATGGTAAATGTAAAACAACATGTCTGTAGCATACAGTCTATAAATTACATCAATGGGAGGATTATGCGAAGAAAACAGAAGGAAAAGAAAATGGGAGGATGTTTAAGAGAGAGAGGGGGAGATGCAGTCTGTCCTGGGCTCTTACACAGATGAGTGTTTCCAAAAGAAAAAATAAGCTTGGTTCAAACTCAGCATCCCAGAGACTCCTGCTCAAGCTGCTGCATTGTTGTTGCTAGTTATTTCTTCTACCTCTATAAAATCAGTCCTTCTGTGTGATCCCAGGGGATACCAGTTGCTTTGCTGGTGAGAAGCCCATACATGCAGGCAGTATTCTACTGTGTATCTCTCAGGCTGCGTTTGACAGTTAAAGTCCTCAGGTCACTTACACTTTAATGTTATTCTCTTTTAATAGCTAGTTCAGAAAAAGGTGTTCCCACAAGTGTTACTGTCTGCTCACAAGCCTGCACAGTGCCTTCAAGAACTACACAGACAGCTAACTTGTACACTGGGTGCCTATGAATACAAATAGCCATCTCATTTTGATGTAAAAATGTGTTCCTTGTCACTGCTGACCACTGCCCATCCTCCTGCCAGGCTTACCAGGATGCTCATGTGCTGGCCTGCCAGCTGATTCTGCAACTCCAGCCAACTGAAGCTCCTGTGACTTGTCTGAGTTTGCATTTGCTGATGACTGCAGCTCTGCTGCACCTCTCTCAAGCAGCTGCCTTCATGCTACATGCAGAGTTTCCTGAGCACTGCAGCAGAATGCAGCACTCACAAGGGTACACAGGGATACTCTGGCAAAGGGTGGAAATTTGTATTCTTCTATGAGACAAGCCTAAGAAATGTCATCCAGCTGTGACCTGTCATAGATATGAGTGCTGGAAAAGCAAGATGAGTGACCCTCCCCTGGCTCTGGGGAGAGAGAAGGGTTCAGGAGTTTTGGCTACAAACAGAATATATGGAATTATATATAAAGCTGATTTACTGCTCTACCACAGAAGCTGCAGTGCTGTTGCCATGGCTATTTCATTTGCAAGGGGCACCGTCACCTGCATTTCAGAGCACTCTGCAGCCAGCAGCTTCTGCATTGCTTCCTGCCTCTGGAAGTCACAAGTGCCCTTGATAATACCCTGTGTCCTTTGGTACCCTCCATCCTGGCAGGAGTGAAGAAGGGGTCAGAGATGGGACGACACCTTGAGGATGTTGAGCATCCTCATGTTGAGTGAAAGGATCCTGGCCTGGGTGCTCCCCTGGTTCAACAGCAGTATTTGAAGCAGTTGCTTTATTGATGGTTGGAAACCCAAAGTGTCCAAACAGCAAAGGGCTGAGACAGCAAGGTAATCTACTAGAAAAACACTCTCCGGCATCAGTCTCAGCCCCTTCTCCCCACAGCAGATTAGGTGCTGTGTTCAGCTGTTAAGCAAGGACAGTGAGCCTTATGTCACAGAAGGTTACATGTATTTTATTTACAAAGTCTTGTGATAAAAGGCATTGCATAATGGAAAGCAGAACTAACATACTTTACATGCCTAATGGTATATTTGGCGTTCTCTGCAATTGGTTATTTGTTATTTTAAATTTACTTTTGTTCTGCTTGAACACCTATAGGGTCTTCTGCAAAAAATGCCAAGACATATTAACTGGAATAAGCTGGGATTTTTTTCTCTTAGAAGTATAATCTGATGGCAAAATTTCTGACATTCATCTTAGATGTTTCTCAATCAGCTTGGCCTGTGGAAAATGTGAAGTCTTGTGACTGCCACCTTGCCCTGCACTGCATTCATCCCTTAGAGGATGGTCAAGGTAAAAGCAGCAGCCCTTCCAGAAAACCATCAATCTCATTTGGTGTAACCATGAAACACGATAAAAAAGGAAAAACCAAAACTGAGCTAAGGTAGCTTCTCCTCAGATTTCAGTGCTGGGGGTGGTCTGCCTTGCACTGTCTGGCTGACAGCCAGAGCTCAGCAAGGACAGTACCTGAGTACCTAAGGTACTAATGGCATAAATGTAAGGGATTTATAATTCTTAAGCAAGCCAAGGCAATCTGTGGAGAACAGTTTTAAAAGGTTCAGTGTGGCTAGCATTAAAAGCCAAGCAAACATCTCCAATCTGCTCTAACTGAATCTTCTGGGGCATGCTTATAAGAAGCCCCAGTAAAGTATATTTCAGTAATCCAGCTTGCAGAGGAAAATGGAGTAGATACTTATATGCAGCAGCAGTGGAACATGAAGCTTAGATAAGGAAGGAATTGATTACATGGGTGTCTGTTGCAGACTAGCTCAGAAATGTGAAACCCCTCTGTTAAAAGCAAGTGCTAGGAGCTTGTGGGATTTCTTCAGGCAGGTTGGCTGTTGGACAAGAGGATGTGGGGCAACGTCTGGAGAAGGGCTGTGATGACCAGCAGCTTCACAAAGAGAAAAGCCACTACTGAAATTACACCAATCTTTCTTGTCAGAAAACCACCAGAAAGGCAGAGACAGTCCTGCACAAAGGAACTGAGAATCTCAGTTTCTGAGACTAATGGCATTTAAAGAAACCCAAAAAAACCCCAAAAAAATCTCTGCCCCTAAGGTAGAATCCAGCCAGGCTTGGAAATAGTTTTTCTGTTAGCCCATACCCTGTTTTTCTTCAAGGTCAAGCTAGAGTCAGCAAAGACAAGATTATCAGAAGAGTGCCCAGTCACGATTTAATAGGAAGCTCCCTCCAGAGAGCTCTTTGCTGAAAGGCCACACACTTGACTCTGACCATCTGCTTATGGAAATGGTTAGAAGGCAGAAAACGAGAGCAGAACTCTCTAAAACACATAAGCATGTGACAGTATGCATGCATACTCACACACACACACACACACACACCCCCACGTGGCCAGAAACCACTGGGAACTGGGATTCTTTCTGACAGACGGAATGGTTTCAGGATATATATGGCAATGTATAAGGTCATGGCTGGTCTGAAACAGCTTGGTGCCTCTGCAGACTTCAAGTGACAGTTACAGCTGCAGATGACTAAAAAGTAGGGATGCTTACAGCACTTGCATCTGAAGCCAAGCACTGAAATAGTACCAGCATGCTCCCAGCCACTCAGCAGCTTCTGTGGGAGCAGCAGCACGTGGCGTGCCGCAATCCAGACCGTTGCCTAGCACTCGTACTCTGTTTTGTTTGCTTTCTGTGCCTGTGCTGGCTGGGCCTTACGGTAAATGGAGCGCTTATCCAATTACCCCCCAGCAGCCCCCTTTCTATCACCATCTATTTGAGGAAAAGTACCTTTACCACATAGATGTTTGGGTCCAACAAATTTGGACCCCCTAGAGCCTTTAGAGCACTCCGTCAGCCCAGAGTGCGCCCTGGTTGTTCAGCTCTGTAGTTTTACTCTGCAGTGCATTAGCAGAGAGGTCTGTACAAATGCCTGGGAGTTAAATATGCATATTCCCAAGTACCATGACTAGCCTAGTAGGCTTCATTGTAGGTGAAATGTCTGTTCTATACTTGTAAAGCAGAGGATGCCATGTATTTTTTCATTCCACCCACTGTGGAAATCTTGTGAATTTAATAGCTAAAATTCTGTTTATCAACACTGTTGGGCCCATCTTTTCCTTGGCCTGGAAGCTAAGAAAGGAACATAACAGGAGAATAACTTGGAATAAAATAAAAAGGACAGCAAAGAGACTGTGAGCAGTTTATTCTGAAAGTTTCACATCTATAATATACTAGACTATGTACAATCTGTGGAACAAGAGAGGCTTTTGTTGTCAGAAGGACACGACTTAAAATTTAACAGAGCTTAAGGATTAGTCAAACCAATCAATTTTAAGCAAAATCACAGTGGATGCCCAGCATGCCTCTGGTAGATGTTCACACAATGGCAGAGCACAGTTCAATGCCACATGGACAGCAACGTGAACACAACTGGCTTTACCCCATAATGGCACAATAAAAATACAATGAGCTAAGCGAGCTAATTTTTAATGCTGAGCTAATTTTTAATGCTAATCTAATTTTAGCCAACTGCTAACTTTAAACAACTGTTCTGATGAATCTGAAACGATTTTGTATTTTGCAAATGTTGCTTTGGCAGTTAATTTTACTGTGGTAGTTGACTTTGTTACATTTAAATTCTGCCACATTAAATTTACACATTTTACTGCTCAAGATCTGCTATGCAGCCTAGGGCAGCCTCTCCCTGAATGCCAGGTAGTGGTTACTGAAGAGGCAATGTCATGCACTGGCAAGCAAGAATGTCTTTGGATATATGAATTCAGACATGCAGGTCTTTTACAATGCATGCTAGGGATTGCCAGGAGAGGCAGAAAATTGTGTTTGTCTTCTTGGAGAGAAATTCAGCTTTCAGAAGTTTGGCAAATGCTACCTTAAAAACTAGGTGCATAACTTGCACTGATTTAAAAAATATACACGTTTGGATTTATGACAATTGCAGTCTCTGTCAAAGTACTTTCAACCTCTTGAATTAGCACCAAGGCAGTGAAGAGAGTAAAAGAAATTTTGCAGTTTGCACATCAAATACTAGAATAGTGAGGAAATATGTGGGTTAATTAAACAGTTTAAATAAATCTTTTTATTATGATAGTTGTGAAATTGCCTTATTTATACGTGCTAGAAATGCCCACATCATGTGGCACAGAACCTGTGTCCTGTAATATCTCTCCATTACTGAAATACTGTGCTATTTTCAGGAAGTCAATCCATAAATTAGTTCTATTATATATACATACCTACACACACCCCCCTATACAAGGGTATACTTTAATAGCTTATAAAATTAGTATAACTTGTAAAGTTTTTTACAAATTGTAAACAAACTGATTATCATTGTCTCATAATTTCTCTGTTTTCATAGTACAACTAGAGAAAATTTGTGAGCCAAATACTATTATGGATAGGAGGACAAAAAAACCTGGCTCAACTGACCTCACTGGAAACAAAACATCATCCTTACAGTGCAGGGTGAACGGGCAGAGGTGCTTATTTCCTCTTAAGAAATGAGGTACTTCCCAAGACCAGACTTTTCTGTCTCAGTCAGACTGTCCACAGGCAGACTGCAGTCAGTTTCTGCTATTGACTGTGAGTTAAATGCCAAAGGACAGGGAAAGCTCACAGCTTGCAGGGGTTTCAGCAAATCTGCCAAATCTTTTCAGATCCTGCAGACACACAGCTCTGGCCAGCTCATAACCTCTCTTACAATTTTAACACCAATCTGCACCAAGTTTTATTGCTTACACAACAAGTAGTGAATTCAGCTCCCAGAATTTTATTGACAAGATGGTAGAAATAGGAGTTTCCAGTTAAAGAAGAAACTTTGTCATCTGGTTTGTCCATAGTGCACTTGCATATGAAGGGCTGAGGTTTTGCACCGAGGGGTGAACATCTGGATCACTACTGTCACATAATGTGAGCATTCACGTTTTAGGAGACTTGGCCTAAATATTCAACTACCTCATGCATGCAATGTCCCCAACCTGAACATCTGTCTAAGGCATGTGGCACTTGCTGCCGTGATGAGAGAGGGATATTTTGTGAAGCAACACACACAGACATTGCCCAGGCTCAGAAAGTGTGAGTAGGTCCTGTCGCTTCCTTGAGCCCTCACTGCAGCCCACAGGCACAGGTTTGTACCCCCTGGCTCCTCAAGTCCTCACCCCAGCCCAGGGAAGCAGGTTTGCATACCCTGATCAGCATCTGTGATGCACAGGTCCCCCACTGCTCCAGGATTGTCTCAGCCCACTGGGGCTGCCAGAGGTGTGGGCAGGCACTGGCAGCCGGGAAGGGGCTTTACTAAAGTAGGTTTGGCAGCAGTCAGCAGGAGTTTGCTATCCCCACCTTGCTGCCCAGTGGTCAGGGTACCTCAAGGAAGACCTAGATTTCAGGCTGTTCTTGAACAGGTGTTTCAGTTTATTGAATGATTTGGCCTCAGCTCACACGCAGGCATTTGCTCACAAATGCTTTAGGCATATCTCTGCTTAGATCACCCTTTGCTACAGTTTCTCTTTCTGGAAGCCTTCTTGATCTTGATACCGCCTTCCTGACCTTTCAACAGGGTCGGTGTAGGTGACTGGGTACCAGCTTAGGCGAAACACACATAACAGACACCACACAGAGCAGCTGGAGTGCTTGTCCACCTTGCAAAATGCAGTGTGGGGTTTTCTGAGTTAGCCTGGGGCCTAGCAGAAGTATAGTCATGCTGGGGATTCCACCCGTTTGGATGCGTGATCAAAAGCAAGATACACAATGTCAGGAAATCACTATATTAGTGTGTATACATTGCTCCTAGTGCCAAAACTAACAGCTGAAGCATAGATGAGATTTCTCTTTACTGTGTTGCTGGGCACAGTCCGCATCAAGGAGAAAGAAATCTCTACGCCTTGAGACACAGGGATAAAGAATTGAAGGGTTGGAACTAAATAATGCAGCACTTTACAACCATGTCTCTTCCTGAAATGTGAATTTGACTCCTAAATTCAACAGGCATCCTGAAAACAATCCAGCTGGTTAAGACCAAGCGCTCCATCAAGAACTGTTTAGTGACCTGTAATTTTTTCCTTATGGGATTACCATTTGTACACAGAATGAGCATCTCTTTTTCAGTCTGGAATGAAGGATGTGAATGCAACAGTGAAGCACTGATCTATGAGACACAGTGCCACAGAGCTGTGACCCAGGCACTGAAGGGACAATTGCTCCACACCAAATCATAGGTGTCTTCAAGGTGGGTAGCGTTTTAATCCCTTGTGTATGTGACAAGTTCCTTCTGCTGTTTCCTGTGAACAGCTGTGAGGACAAGAATACCCTGAGGTGAGAACTAAGTCATTGAAACACATGTTATTTTTTTTTCACTTAACACTGGTAACAAAGCTTTCAGTACCGGAGAGTTTTGGTGAAGGAAACTGCAAAATTGAACAAGCATCAAGGCTAACTTGGCATTTTCTATGGCATGGGCTAAATTTGGGGCACAACCAAAAACTCCAGCCTGATAACAACACCCCTTTCCCCCATGGGCATGGAGTCATTCTTCCTACATCCAGCATGGGGCCAAAGAGAGGGAGAGGTAAGACAGATGAAATTGTCCCTTGCCCTGTGTCCCCATGACTCAAATGAGTAAAGCTGAAACCTTAAAGAAGGGATTGGCATCTTTTATTTTTCATGGTGCTTCAGGTGCATTGGGTCAAAATGTTTGGTTTTTTTACTTCTGGGAAGTAGGGCTTAGGTTCTTTCTGGGAGTCAGAAAACAACTGCAATGGGGAAATGCTGGCTGGGGCCATACCATACTGGCTCTCAGTGCCCCCTAAAGCCAGGTGCTGCGAAGTAAGTGTTCCCTCCATGGGGCAGTGTGAAGGTGTGAACTCACAGAACTGCAGTCAGGATGCAGCCACACTGTCAGACCGCCTTAAGTCCACTTATGTCATGAGAACGTCCTTCTTAAAATATAAATATGATTAAATTATTCTGGAAGACATATGTATACTGAGGTATGAAAGAGAAGGATGGCAGCAGGGCTATCCATTCTTGGAGAAGTATAACTCCTGCAAAATTTTCTTTAATAATTAATTTCTCTTCTTAATTCTTAGATGCTTTTTCCTAATGATTCTAAGGTGGATTTTTGAAATATCAAGGCAGATTTATTATTTGCCACAGGAGACAGATTTTTGTATTTAAAGAAGCCCAGCAGTGTGACAGGCAGGGCCTAAATTGCCCATCAGTGTGCCTTGTGGTTGCATTCAAGGGTTGGTCTATCTGCCTTGGTCCAGGTGGTAGGTCTCTACAGAAGCCATTTCAGTTGCCCTCTGGCCTACTTGATCAGTTTTACTCCCCAGAACCTCTCCCAGGATTTTGGTCTAGTTCAGAGCTGGGAGGGAGTGAGGACAGGCTGTGTTTAATACCCACAGCAGTGTTACTGCACCCACTGCCCTGTAGTTTGCAGATCCATCGTTGCTGCCTGCCCTGAAAACTCCAGGTATCAAAGGGAGAAGGTCTGTCAGGTCTCTCCATGTTCCCTATGGTACCTTATTTACATGTGATATAATTTGCATAGCTCACCATGACTATCAATGAGCTCTCACAACTTTCAAATTATTTTTCTGGCATGACAGAGCCGCCCCTATTTTTGATGCTAAGTATGCCCTTTCCTCTGTTCTTTTTCTTCCCAATTGCTGTGGAACATGGCTTGCAAAACTCTTTTAAGAGTTCCTCCCTTCCACTCACACCTCTTGAAAAAGTTCTTTTTTTCTTACCCTCGCTTACTTCTAATTTAGCATTTACACACAATTACATCTTTTAATCTCTCTCCGTAAATTAATACCATCAGCTGCTTAAGAATTTTGATTGCTTTTCTCTAAATTCCCATCAGTGTCTTTTGATCTTTCTGCTTCTGAGGCTTGCAGACAAAACAATCAGCAGCCTATGCACCGTCTTGTCAGCACAGGGTACAAAGGGACAGAGGGCCACCCAGGCTGTGATATATCGCTTTTAAAATTGCGAATGGAACTGTTTTCTCTCCCTTTTTGAGTGTGGTGGCTACTAGATTGTGTTTCAAATTGATGTCCAAATTACTGCCCATTAATGCTCATAGGCCTTCTCCGAGTTTGCTTCTGCATGGTGTTTCCTCATGTGCTGTTCCTCTTTTCTGAGGCTTGCAGGTAACATACTTGGCTGTGAGAGAACTCACATTTCCTGGTTCAGGTGTGGCTCTTTTAGGATCTTTCTCCCTTTCTATAATCGTAGGAATAAAGCAAACATCACGTGCTAAGGCTGCAGCAGCCAAAACTGTGCAGAAAAGCAAACTGTGCACCAAACAGCGACATTGTTCGGGGCCAGAGCATCCTCCGTGCTGCAAAAAAGTTGGACAATTAACCCAAAATTTATTAATTAATGAGGCATTTATA